>JZKD02S1944128.1:162026-194530 GCA_000966675.3 Picea glauca | reverse complement strand
ACTAACTCCACGCTTGGAGGGATAGGTTGAGAGAATATCTCAACATCCTCCTACAAATCTTCAAACCAATCTCCAACTCAACATAATGCATTAATGAAGCATTATCTCTAACACCGGCTCTCCTTGCCTCGATTGATGATCTCTACTCCACACATTTCCGGACTTCTAAGCGGTCAACCCCACTTTCGCATTCGATCCCTGGCCCCACGCTCCCATCTACATCTACAAACCGGTTTACCCAGCCTAGTCCTCCAAACACTGATGGAAGTACTACACAGGCTACTCTTGGAGGAGCTCGCCTTCCCGGTAAGCAGAAACGGGGTTTTGAAGGTATTGAACTGCAGGATTGTGGACTCGACGGGAGACGATCTCAACCAGGCCCATCTCCTCATAAACAAGGCACCCACAAACGTCTGCAAAAAGTCTGGAAGCCTAAACTTAGACATCCCAAGCTCATCCTTGGAATGGATGTAGGACTTTCTGAAGCCTGCAACCTGGCCCTCTGCGCATTAGTTGGGAGGCTAGCTTACAAGGAGAAATGTAAACAGAATATTGATGCCTGGACTGCTATCCACTGGAAGCCGCTGCTCGGTTACCTACCCAAGATTCTTTTGCTTCAACAAGGCTGGCTGGGTTTTATCTTCAGAAAACCAGAGGACACTGCCCTCATCCTGGATAGATTTTGGGCCTTCGACGGAGGAAGCCTCATGCTCAAACGATGGAGACTCGGCTTTAATCCTTCCACAGAATTCTTTAGCCATCGACACATTTGGGTCCTTCTACCTGGACTTCCACTACAACTCTGGAACCAGCATGCGCTCGAACTTATTGAGGCTTCCATAGGCCGATTTCTAAGGGTGGATTTAAACTCCCTATCGGATTCGGACAGAAGAATGGTGAGGATCTACGTGGAAATCGACATCCAGGCTGGACTACCTGAAATTTTGGAGATTGATTGGCACAGTCAACTGATACATCAGCGTCTAGACTACTTAGGCATTCCGTTTCGCTGCTCCCTCTGCCGCAGAACCGGACATTTGAGAAAAGAGTGCTATAAGTTCCCACCTCCTGTACTCGTTTTGGATCCAGCGGAGGAGTCTACTTTTGATGGTTACATTTCATCACCCAACCAGCTTGCGGAGGAGACACCTATCCCATGGAGGGACTCCTTTCCACCTGATGATTCTTTAGTAGGTAACATTCACCAGCTTTGTCCTTCACTCTTCAATACCTTCTCTTCTTGGGATAGACTTTTCATCAATGAACAGGCTGACAAAATCTTGTTTAAGGAAATCTCGGACGCTCTTCCTGATAAGCCAGACCCACCACCTTCTTGCCCCGCCCCCCTGCCAACACCATCCGAGCCAGTTACATACTGTTCCATCCCTCTACCATCTCTAACACCTCAACTTTTAATACCACCGGCTCCATCGGTCGGGGCCTCGGGCTACCAACCTTCTACAGTCTCAGAGGAAACACCAGGACCATCCTCTCTACTAGGTTACTCCGAGCAAACCCAATTTGTTCTCCAGCTAGAGGCCTTGTTTCCGGATGCTACCCCAGCCCCTCCCCCTTCCCTATGATTCGCTACCCATCCAAACCTATCTTGGGAAAGCTCTTATTCAACCCACCCATGCTCCATCTGACCTTCCATCTTCTTCTTCTGTTAAACCTTCACCTGGAGCGGATCCCTCTTGGTCTAGAGGTATTGGGCTTGAACTTTCTCCCTTAAAAACCCGCAATGCGTGAAAAAAGACTCTGGTTGGACCGTCGACATCGGGCACTTCAGATACTGCTACTTTT
This sequence comes from Picea glauca, assembly GCA_000966675.3. Taxonomy (NCBI): domain Eukaryota; kingdom Viridiplantae; phylum Streptophyta; class Pinopsida; order Pinales; family Pinaceae; genus Picea; species Picea glauca. Next base: position 192,727 of record JZKD02S1944128.1, on the reverse strand, counting down.
CAAGGGGTGCTTAGAGGATTAAAAGCCCTTGCTCGAGGTAAGTCATGATTCTTTTGTCCCTCAACATAAGAGGGGTTGGAGGACCCCTGAAACTCGCCTCCATGCATAGACTTCTGGAGAAGTCTCTTCTGTCAATCATCTTTCTTCAAGAAACATTAGTGGATGTTGTTACAACAAGGAATTTCATGCACCTGCTCCGTCCGAACTGGATTACCTGCGTTGCAAGCTCTGTTGGTAACTCGGGTGGCCTTCTGGCCTCGTGGGACCCCACCCTTTTTGATTTTCTCCCGATGCTTAGTCCTGGAGGGATTCTTCTTACCGGGACCTGTTTTGAACTTAAATCCGACATCAACCTGCTCAATGTCTACGACCCTTGTGCTGACCGTAAAGTTTTCTGGGAACGTCTTGATGATCTCGGGATTTTGGCCGCTAAGAATCTCATCCTCGCAGGTGATCTTAATCTAATCACCAGTGCCGAGGAATTGTGGGGTGAAACGACGATGATCGTCCCACTCCTGAGCTTTTTCAGTCACATCTTTTACAAAAACTCCCTGGTCGACTTGAAGCAAGCTGAGATTTTACCCACTTGGAGAAATGGGAGACAGGGCCCATCTAGTATTGCCAAGAGACTAGACCGTTTTTTAATTGCTGAGGAATTGCTCTCGCCATCTTGCAGCTATCGAACTTGGGTAAACCTCCCTTTCCTCTCTGACCATGCATCCATTTGCTTACAGTTGGGTGCGGGTCGCTTCGCTGCTGGACAACCATTCAAATTCAATCCACAATGGCTGAGAGAGGAATCGTTTAATAGCCTTGTCAGATCGGTTTGGGGGGACTCATCCTTTACGGCTCCAGGTGACCCCCAAGGAAAACTGGTTTTTAAACTCTCCAGATTAAAAACCCATACTTTACACTGGTTAAAAGGAAAAAAGATTTCTGAACAGGCTGACTTATACAGGATAGAACAGGAGTTGGAAATCCTCCTACGCAAAAAGATACAGGGCGCCAACAACACTGACATTGATTATAAAATACATGGCCTAGAGGAAGCGTGTAACACCCATCTTCGAGCAGATGAGGAGAGATGGTGTCTGAAAAGTAGGATGCTCCGGCTAGCTGGCGAGGACAAAAATACACGATACTTTCACCGTATTGCCAACTCTCGTCGATCCAAAAAGCAACTATGGGACATTGAGGATGAGGACGGCTCTCTTCACCAATCACAGGAAGATATCAAAAACATTGCTTTCAATCATTTTAAGAATTTTTTCAAGGAGGCCTCTGCACCTAATCTAGCTGCACAGATAGAGTTAGCTAGCCTCTTCCCTAAGATGGTTACCACCGAGGAGGCCATAGCCTTAGAAGCACCCTGCACAAAGGAGGAGCTATTAGCGGTTCTCAATGGTTTTAAAAAAGAAAAGAGTCCCGGACCAGACAGATGGTTAGTTGAATTGTATCTACATTTTTTCGATCTTATGTTTCAGGATCTCCTGGACATTGTGGGCGATGCTAGAACCAGAGGAGTGGTGAATTCTCAGCTTAACAATACCTTTGTTGTCCTGATTCCTAAATCCAATCTTCCCAGACAATTTAAAGACTTTCATCCTATTTCTCTCTGTAACATGTGTTACAAACTAATCTCCAAGATCATCACCAGAAGAATCTGACCCTATCTGTCCAGGGCACTTTCCGATGAACAACTCGGCTTCCTAAAAGGAAGACAAATTCTCGACGTTGTTGGTGTCGCTCAAGAATGTATACACAGTTTAAAGACAAAAAAACAGCAGACAATTCTTCTAAAGTTGGACCTAAAAAAAGCCTTTGACAGCATTAACTGGAACTTTCTGCATCTTGTTCTTCTACAATGTGGCTTCGGTTTGATTATCACCAACTGGATTTTGGGATGCATTTCCTCGGCCACTCTTGCTATTCTGATCAATGGGGAAGCTACCAAAACTTTTCACTGTGAGAGAGGGTTCCGACAGGGATGCCCTCTCTCACCACTTCTTTTCATTTTGATCCTGGAAGGGCTCAGCATCTTGCTCAAAAACAGCCAAGCGGATGGACACCTAATTGGGATAAAAGTATCGGGGCAGATACATATCCTACATATCCTTTTTGTAGATGACGTGTTGATCCTGACTTCGACCAACCTTGCTGAATGGACTCTTATACACTCTATCCTTAACACTTTCTTCTCAGCTTCTGGATTGGAGACCAATATTCACAAATATGTCTTCCTTGTTTCGAATGCTCAGGAGACTTTACAATCAGCTTTAAAAGAGTTGTTCGGCTTTGATTCACTCGAGCTAGCGCGTGGGTTTTCGTACCTTGGTTTTCTCTTAAAATCCTCCATCTATTCAAGTAAAGACTGGCTCTGGTTATTTAACAAATTTAATAGCAGGATTCATCATTGGTACAACAGAATGATCTCTTTAGGAGGAAGATACGTTCTCATAAAAGCAGTCTTGGAAAGCCTCCCGGTATATTGGATGGCATTAGCTCACATTCCGGCTTCGGTTCTGAAGACCCTTCGTCAACTCATATTCAATTTCCTCTGGACCGGTAGTAAGAAGAACTCTGGCTATCACCTCTGCAGATGGGAAGTTATTTCAAAACCCAAGTTGATGGGTGGTTGGGGCCTTAGAAACTTGCCTTTCTTCTATAGGGTGCTCTCGGCTAACACCTTCTAGAGAATTCTTATGAAACCTGGCCTTTAGAGTAAGGTGATCAAAGCCAAGTACTTTCCACATATTCCGGTACACCTCTGGATTAGATCTGCCTCGGAGCGACCCACCAGTGGCTCACAAACCTGGAAACATCTCTCCAAGTCCCTTCTGATCATCCTTCAGTGGATATCGTGGAACCCAGGCAATGGATACCTGATAGAAGTTGGCAGAGATAGCGTTTTAGGACTGGGTAGACAGGCCTTGCTTTCTTCTTCACTGCTGGCGCACCTTCACCGCAAGAGCTTATTTTTCTCATTCCAATTCAAATCGTCGTCCAGTGGAGGTATACTAGGTGATCATTGGCTCAGTGGCGCGGATCTCCAGCTGGATTTTGATTTAAAACATGAATGGGACAGTTACACACAGTTGTTGAAGGACGCGGGCATCCGATTACAAGAGAGGCCGGATACCCTTGTGTGGAATGGAGGGGATCAATCGGGCTCTCTCACTGCTAAAAACGTTTATCTTACTCTAGCAGGAAAATTTTGGTCTCAAATTAATGCTAGCGGGTGCCAGCAGATTTGGAAGGCCGACTGTCCAGTGAAGTTAAAGTTATTCTTTTGGTTACTAATCAAGAATAAGTTACTGGTGTGGGCAAACCTTCAAGCCCGAGGATGGGAGGGGCCTAGCCGCTACCCACTTTGCAATCTACATAGCGAGACTATCGCCCATATCTTCATCAATTGCTCTTTCTTTCGCTCGGTGTGGCAGATAATATCTCCAACGCATTTTCTTTCCACGACTTGGTCGGGCTCCAACTTGCTCAATTGCTATCAAAACTGGATTGGTGTTTCTAAAACTCATACAATGCTGCCAGTCTTCCTCTGTTGGCAGGTCTGGAAGGCCAGAAACTCTGCTCTATTCGATGAGAAGCCTCCTTCAGTGCATAGAGTGGCTAATCTTATTCTTGCTGAGGTAGCTTTACAGAGGAAACAATCATCGGCTCCACCTCCCAGCCGACACTATTTTGCAATTCCTCTTGACAGGGTTGTCGCTTGGTTTGACGAAGCCGCTCAACAAGGACGCTCTCTCTGTGGAGTGGGAGATAAAATCATGCTTAACTCACATTCGAGCATTCGCTTGACTCTAAATTGTGGACAAGGAACAAACATGAAGGCAGAACTTTTGGGAGCTTGGGCGTCTCTCATTCTGGCAAGTCCACTGCACACCGACGAGCTTATACTCCTTGGAGATTCTAAAGTTATTATTGATTGGCTGAGGGGTCAAGCAGATTTCCATGTGGCGGCACTCGAAAGCTGGAAAGAGAGAACCCAAGAAGCCACCCACTTGTTTAGTAAGCTCTCTTTCACACACATCTATAGAGAGGAAAACAGCGAGGCAGATACTCTCTCAAAAAAGGCTTTGTTTTTGCCTCCAGGCCATTTTTGTTTTACCAAGTGGGAGGATGGCAATGAAGGGCCAGCCATCATGATCACTATGTGATTTCTGCCACCTTTGATTTGTATCTTGCTGCTTACCTATTGAGCAGGTAGTCGATCCCCAGTTGTGTTGAGACTTTGGTTTTTCCGATTGTATGGACTGCACCGATCCACTAGCTAGTTCTCCCTCTTGGTTCTACTTTGCGGAGGAAGTTATGTATATGTTTATATCCTTATGAATATAAAGTGTATTTTTCTTGTGGAAAAAAAAGTGTAAAAACAATGGCCATCATTTTCACTGCGGTAAACATGTTTTTGTTTGTTAGAAGGTGTTGATATGTGTAAAAACAATGGCCATCATTTTCACTATGGTAGACATGTATCAGCTTTTGATTTTTATTTTATTGGTAGACATGTATTTGGTAGATATGTATCAGCTTCTTATTATTAATCCCTGCCCCGCCAAGGGACTATAGCTTTTAGCACGAAGTCACTCTGGTTGACTTGTTATTAGTGGGTGCATTATGAGACATTAATAAGTCTGTTTTGCATAAGATTTTATGCACTTTATTAATGTTTTGGCTCATTTTTTATTAAAATTAAAAATCTTTTTTCCAGTTTCAAACAATTTTATTCCCATTTAGTGATTGGCCCACCCACACCTTATTGATGGGACTAAATATATTGATGGGACTAAATAGTCATGGTGGAAGGCAATTTTATTTATCAGATTTTATAATTTATTTAAAAAATTATTAAAACTAAATTATAAAATTGGTTACCTTCCAGGTTCACACTGCAGTCAATGCATTCTGCTGTCTTCATTGCCATTACATGAATGGTTACCTGCAGTCGATGTATTCTCTTGTCTTCATCTTCATCGCCTCTACATGCACAGGTTCTCTTTTATTGTATCCTCATATCATCTTCCTGCCTTCCCTCATCCTTCTTGTCGAGGGTCGAGATTGGACCTTCCGAGCATGATTCCGCTACAGGATGGCTTGCTTTCTTATTTGAACCCCGCCTACATTATGTGATATAAGAACTTCAAGGCTAATTTGCTTGTTGCATCCACTTCTTTAAGTTTTGTCCCTCCCCACATGGGTTATTAAATATATGCCTCTCTTGCTTAACAGTTAATAGCTTGTTGCTCGGTAGCACATGATATGCATGATATGGCTTTCACTTTCTGTCCGTAATAATGGACTGTAGTACCATATTTTGGTGATGCAGGTGCTTTTTTGAAATTCAAAAGGATGCCATAATTGCAGGAAATTCAAAGAAAAGGACACCCAAGATAGATTATGAGAAAAGGTAGTGCTCCTAAATTCTCAGAAGCTGAATCCGAGAAGGTGGTGCTCCTAAATTCTCAGGAGTTGAACCCGAGAAAGAAGATTAATGCATGTCTGGAGTGGCGCTGCGTGTTTGTTTTGGTAACTTACTAGTTCACCTTTTCTCGAATTTCTGTGTTGACGAAGCTCTTCTTTTTGTGCCTTTTTCTCTATATCGTTATTTAATAATGCTTGAAAAAATATTTGGTAATTCCACCATACCACGACTGCATACATATAAATTTAAACCATCAAATTCTGTAATGTTTGGGACGGAGTAACAGTGGCACCTTCGGGTTGGAATTACGACCTCCCATCCCCTTTATTTGCAATTTCGTGCTCCTCGTGAGGGGCGCGCCAGCAAAGAAAGGGTTTTGGAACTCGCCACTATGGGCGAAGCGGAGGAGGTGAGCTAGCGACGGATTGGACCTGTTGTTGTGTGAGAGTGGGAGGGAGCACCGATTCCTAGCACCATCTCAGTGGTACTCTGTGTGAAAGCGTGAGGTGGCAACGGTTAGGCTCAGTGGTACTCTGTGTGAAAGAGGGAGGTGGCGACGGTCATTGCTAGAGATGCGAAAAGAATTGGGGAAAGGGGGAAGAAGCTAGGGCAACGTAGGAGAGGCATGTTCCCGGGGTGTGGGAAGAGATAGAGCCACGCCTCGGCCTCGGATTTTTCTTGTAAGTAGTGGAGGGATGTGGCCAAGGAGGGCCATGACTATCGCTTAAGGGGTGTCGATTCGTTTTCCTCTCTATCAACCTTCATACTAAATAATTTTTTTTTGCAGGTTTTTCATACTAAATATATTTTGCAGGTTTTGTTGCAGTGGGTGGGAAAGATCCAACCACCAATCATAAGAATATTGAACATATGCATGGAAAAAACTAGTTACAAGGTAAATGTGTTGAACCCTGACCTGTAAATGTGTTGAACCCTGCAAATGTGTTCAACCCTGCCCTGGATTCTAAAAAACTAGTTACAAGGTAAATGTGTTGAACCGTGACCTGGATTCTTCTCAGCAGAACTAGTAGCATTACGCCCTCCTTTTGTTCGCCCAGATTGTGAACTAGAAGCATCCTCCCCAACAGAACTAGTATCATTAGGTTCTCCTTTTGTTCGCCTAGATTGTGAAATCTAGGTTGCATAACATAAAACTGCATTAGCAAACTTTTATAATAGATGTTGCTTGTGTATCCTTCTATCGAAGAGCAGCTTGTGGTTGTCGTTTCCAGTTGGATTCAAAAAACCTCGTGAATTAACTTGGAGGCCATTCAGAAGAACCAGAAGACCAGAGATGTGACTGGCTAAGCCAACAACGTTCCCAAACTTGTATGCCCTTGTGGAGAGTCTGGTCTGATCATGAGCAACCTGCATTTAGATCGTGTTGTTTTTATGGACTTACACACATGCTGTGACATTCTCAAAAACTAAATTCAAAACATCAAAAAATATACATAAAATCATTATCTTCCTCCTACCCAACAACTAAAACAAACTAGAAAAAAAAACACATTCACATAGACAAATCGAGATGATTAGTTGCCTACAATATACACATATATTTTCAGCAATAAAATATGAAAATATAATTCAATCACAAGATCTTTCTCTAGCCACCATTGTATTCACTAGTCCTAGATGCATGCTATTTATTTTCATCAGTTTTCTCTTCATCAACATTGTTATCCACAGTTTTGGCCTTGATCCTTGCATCTGGTTGTTGCAGCTCCGTCAATGAATTCTACAATGGAAATGCGTTGTAGGCAAACATAAGCAACAATGCCCACCAGAATACTCCACATGCAGGCAAACATAAGCAACAATGTCCACCACAATCAGAAGAAGACTAAGAAGAATTGTTGGATTTACCATTGGACTGGAACAAAATTGTCTCCATTGATTCTTTACACAAAGCCTCCTTGAAGTATTGTGTGATAAATCTGCATGCTAACAAAGATACAAATCAAAACATAAATTTCTTTAGAATCTGAAACCCTAAAAATTGAATTTATCATAACCCATTCCTCTGAATGCCCAACTAAGGAGAATGATCATGGCCTTTGCTAACCTTGTCTAATCCATTCCTTTGAATGCCCAACTAAGGAGAATGATCTAGAGCAATTGATAGTTGGCGTAGAGTACCTCGTTGAAGTCCACACGTGCCCAGTTCTCTGTTCGATGGTGCAGTCACTCCCTCTTCAGCACTCCCAATAATTCTTAATTCTCCCACTTCCCATAAATTTTCATGACTTCTGAAAAGTGATTGTTTTTTCGAATGCTATGTTTTGTTTTATATTTTAAGCCAAAATATAATAATATATTTAAAGGGAACTAACATCTAAAAACAAGCATTAAAACTCATTCAAGTTGAAGTGGGTCGACTTCCACCTATTCAACTGTATTAAAAAATACACCAAACAATTCCATACACAACCTAATTTAAAACTAGTTCTGAACAACAACGTGGTAGTAACAAACCATTTACCATATGTGATATAAACCATTCACCTGTAAGATGTGATTTACAAACTATTTTCCATATTAGATTTACAAACCATTAGCTTGTGGTGGTGCCTTCTTCATCCCCCTTCATACACCACCTCCTTCATCGCTATTGTCCTACCTTCTTCGTCCCCTTTCTGTACCACATGCTTTCTTCACCTGTGGTGGTTCCTTCTTCATCACTCTTCATATACAAACTCCTTCATCACTATTGTACTACCTTCTTCATCATCTTATTGTATTTCCTTCTTCATCCCCCTTAGTGTACCACATGGTTCATGTACAACAATGAAGGATTAAAGATTACATGTAGTCGGTTGAGGTTTGCATCTATAGTTTCATGAATTAAATATTTATATTGATTAACATAAGATTATACTCACCTCTCCATTTGTTGTAGGTTTCGAGTGGCAGGCATGTCAAAGTCTTGATACTCCACTTGGTTGGTTATCGAATTTGGATAGGTAACCTCATTACTATTCTTTTTAGGTATCAACTGCAAAAACAATTTAAATGCAAAACTAATCTATCTAATCTCAGAGATGCTTAACATTTCTATCATTACAGAATTTCAAATAGGCAAAATTTCCCTGACATTAATACAGTAGCAGATGTGGATTTGGACGTTGATTTTCTAGTAGCTGGAGTGACATTAATACAGTAGCAGATGTGGATTTGGATGCTGATTTTCTAGTAGTTGGAGTGGCATTAATACAGTAGCAGATGTGGATTTGGATGTTGATTTTCTAGTAGTTGGGGGTACAATTTTCAAGAAGATGCAATTGAACAACTAACCTAGTTGAACATCTGGTGCAATTGTTGTTTGAGAGGCATATCTCTGCTCTCTTTGTCCTATTGCTACTTATGTATTTTTTTTGTTCATAGACTTGGAAATAATGGAGCAAGAGTCAGTTGCAACAGATAGTTACATAGAAGAACTCTACTAGTCAAGAGATAGTTGCGTAGTTAAACTCTACTTCACTTAATGTAGATCCTAGATTGTTGTAGTTTGTTGTAACCGACTAAGTAGAGTCGTTTCCTATATAATGATGTAATCAGTCTTCATTGATGAATATAGATTGTGAGTGTTGCCTCACCTGTGTTTGTTCTTGTCAAATTCTAAGTTGGTATCATAGCCACAAAAGTGAGGAGCCGCAAAAGGGAGGTGCGTCAATTTCTAGAAGTTTGTAGGTCCCTCCTCTGGAAGGGTGCAACAACATACTACTCAAACTTTATGCAGGTTTGTAAACCTAAAATTTCTGCACTCCAGCTGTGTATTACAATGTGTAAATCCTTAAATATTTCCGAACTCCAAGTGCATAGTGAGGTGAGGACTTGTCGCACTCTAATATTAGCGTGAGGTGCGGAAACATGTGGGTTCTTAAGAGAGAGCCGCCCCAAATCGTGATTTTTTCATGAAGCGTAAGTTTTCATTTTTATTGCATGGTATTTTTTGTTGCATGAGGTTGAAGCGTGAGGTTATAGCGTGAGTTTTGGAGCATTGTATAAGGGTGCCACGATTTGCATGAGTTCGATCATTTTCGTGAGTGAGATATAAACCTTTTTTTTGGAAGCGTTCGACAAGCTTTCTCATGGGAAAGAGGATCTGTGAATCAACACTACAACATAAGTTTTATGGAGTGTTGAGGACATGAGGAGGGCCGATCCACCATTTGCAAATCAAATCTGGTATTTGCGTGAGCTATTCTTGTGTATGAGTTTTCATTGGAGATCCGTGAGTTTTTGGGATGAATCCGTAAGAGCTTGTGGGATTGGTGGATCCCACGTTTTCATGTCACTTTAATGAGGAAAGGGGTTATATCACTTTATAAATTGTGAGGTATAAACTTTTTACAAAGTGGATTTTTTTTTATATTAAAGCAGGAGGCTGCTATAAAGAGGTGAAGAGGGAATTATAAACTTCTTTATTAAAGTGGATGTATGTATTAAAAAAAACAAAAGGAAAAGTTTCATTTTTAAGAAATTTATATATATTTTTATATACATGAAGTGTTAAGGTTTATTTTGAGGGTGATTTTGTGGTATGCATGGAGTGTTGTTAAGGTTTTCTTATTTTTCTTTTAAGAAAGTTGAGAGCCGAGATAGAGACAGATCGGTGGATGAAGGCAGAGCGACGGACTGTTCAGCACTCGACGAAAAGTTGCATATCCTTGGTGATTCACTTGCAGAGAATATCTTGCAGCGATGGCGATTTCGTTGGCAGAGACCTACCTCAACGAAGCCAACAAGTTAGATGGCTCAAATTTCATTAACTGGAAATTCAAGATGAAGACGCTCATGGAAGGCTATGGTGTCTGGACCATTGCGAAGGGAACTGAAGCAAAACCTGATGCGACTTTCGATGCGACAGCAACACAAATCCAAGACTGGGATAAGCGCGAAAACAAGGCAAAGGTATTGTTGCGCATGTCTGTTAAAGATAGCATAATTCCACATATTAGAGAAGCTAACACTTCTGCTGAAACCTGGACAACGCTTAAATCCTTGTATGAAACTAGCAACACAAATCAAATTCTTTTCCTGAAAACTAAATTGCTAGGCATTAAGATGGATGGAAATGAATCTGTTAGTGCATTTTTGGGTCATATTAAAGAGGTGAAGGCAAGCTAGGAAATATAGGGGAAACTGTTTCCAACACTGATCTTGTCACTATTACCTTAAATGGTATGCTATAAAATTATCAGATGTTCATAACAGGTCTCGCGGCAAGGGAGAAACCTCCTACTTTTGAAAAATTGACAAGAATTTTGCTGCAAGAGGAAGAGAGGCACGGGAATCTGAAGCCTCAAAATAAATATTCGGCACGGTAGTCAAATAAGAGATCTGCGAGAGGGAGATCAAGAGAAAGACGCAGTTCATGGCAGAGAGGCAGTTTATTGCAGAGAAGACAATATCCAAGGCCGAATCAATGTATGCAATCTAACATGAATGAGTCAAAGAGTTGTTTTTATTTTGGTCGACCTGGACATATTGTTAAATATTGTCATAAGAAGAAGAGTGATGAGGCTAGGAATAAACCTAGAACACATTCAGGTCATTATGCATAAAAATATTCAAATCATGATCTCATATTGTTTATTGCTAGTGATGATATTGATGAACCCTCGAATTTGGATTCACGGGATCTTAGGATATTTGTGTCTAACGTTGCTTTATCTACTGAAATGGATGATATTGATGCCTGGTTTTTGGATTCTAGAGCATCAATACATATGACTTGTAATAAGAACTGGTATGTTAATTTTAAAGAAACACAAAATGGTGCCATCATATATCTTGGAGATGACCGCGCTCATCAGATCAAGGGATACAGAGACAATCTTGTGACATTGTCGAATGGTACTATTCGTCACATTCAAAATGTTGTGTATGTACCAGGGATAAATAAAAATTTGATCTTTGTGTCCACCATCACAGATCAGAACTTGAAGGTTGAATTCTTCAAGAATTTTTGCATAGTGAAGGATCTACTGAACCAATTCAAAACTGTTGCAATGAGAGTCAGAGCAGGAGACCTATACAAACCTAATGTTACCAACAAATCACATCATGCACTGACTTCTGCAACTATGCCAATAGAGATTATTTGGCATCAAAGGTATGGCCACATCAATCATCTTGATTTAGTGTTATTACAAAAAAAGAATATGGTTGAAGGACTTCCCATGTTAAAGAATGAGAATGTTGTTTGTGATGGATGTGCATTAGGAAAGATACACGGAGATGAATTCCCCTCTAATCCTAATAGGAAAAAGAGATATGTTTTAGATATTTTGCATACTGATGTTTGTGGGCCTATGCAAACTAGGTCTTTAGGAGGTGCATTTTACTTTCTATTATTTATTGATGATTGCAATATACACATGGGTTTATTTCCTTAGAATAAAAAGTGATGTTTTCGAGTACTTTAAGGAATTCAGAACCATGGTGGAAAAGCAGACAGAAAAATTCATCAAAATCCTCAGTTTAGATCAAGGGGGAGAGTATAAATCAAGGGACTTCATCAAATATTGCAAAGATCGTGGAATAGTACAACAGTTTACAATACCTCACTCTCCACAGTAGAACAAAGTCACTGAAAGGAAAAACATAACTCTGGTAGAGTGTGCACGCAGTATGATGAAAGGAAAGAATCTCTCAAATTCATTTTGGGTTGAAGCCATAAATACTACAGTTTATTTAAAGAATAGAAGTCCAAAAGGGTGTCTTGATAATGTTACTCTTTTCGAAGCCTTGTACGGTTCCAAACCTGCAGTTCATAATTTGAAAGTATTTGGGTGTAAGGATTTTTCACACATTCCAAATGAGAATAGGAAGAAATTGGATGCTAAAGCCATCAAATGTATTTTCATAAGGTATTGTTCTGAATTTAAAGCATACAAATTGTTTGATCCTTCTACTCACAAAGTATTTGCGAGTAGAGATGTACCTTTCCATGAGAAGGAAGCAGGAAATCATGACAACAATAGTCATGAGGAATGGAATAGACTTCTTGTTGAAGGACTTAAAGAAGAGCAACAACAACCATCACATCAACAACCACCACAGCAGCAGCCACAACCACAGCGATAGCAGCAGCAACAGCAAGAAGGACTCAGTGATATGGACACTTCAAGTAGTTATAGTTCACCTAGAGGTGAATACGGATCTTCACAAAGTGGGGAGGAAGATAATCAGTTGAGAAGATATTCATGACAAGTTCGGCTCCCTGAGAGGTATAGAGATTGTGCCCTAATGAGTAGCATTTCAAATGTCATAGAACCCATGAGTTTTAATGAAGAAAATGAACATGATGAATGGAGAAATGCAATGGAGGAAGAATATGAATCTATAATGAAAAATGATACTTGGGAATTGACTGAATTACCTAAACATAAGAAGTCCATTGGATGCAAATGGATATACAAACCCAAGTTTAAATCATATGGCAGTATAGAAAAATATAAGGCTAAATTGGTTGCAAATGGGTATTCACAAACAAAAGGTATTGATTATGCTGAAACATTTGCACCAATAGATAAATTGAATACTATCAAATTGTTAATTGCTTTAGCTACAAAGTACCATTGGAAGCTACACCAACTAGATGTTAAATCTGCATTTTTGAATGGTGAGTTAAAGGAGGAGGTTTACCTTACTCAACCTGAAGGGTTTGTGGAAAAAGGGCAATAACACTTAGTGTGTAAGTTAAAGAAAGCATTATATGGACTAAAACATGCACCTAGGTCATGGTATGAGAAGATAGACTCTTTCTTTCTGCAACATGGTTTTATGAGGAGAAAAAGTGATCCAAATATGTATACCAAATTTGATGAGAAGAGGTATGTAGTATTTATTTCCTTATATGTTGATGATTTGATAATTACAGGAAATGCAGATAAATTAATTGATGAAATAAAGGAGCAGTTGTCACAAGTTTTTGAAATGAAAGATGTTGGTGAGTTACATTACTACCTAGGTCTTGAAGTTTGGATAAATACAGGACAAACTTTTGTTTGTCAGAGAAATAATTAAGATATTTAAAATGGATCAGTGTATATCTTTTATTGTTCCCGTGCAACAGAATGTGAAACTTTCTTGTGATGATGGTTCGAAGGAGGTGAATGGCACTGTGTATAGACAGATGGTGGGTAGTTTGAATTATCTCACCACAACCAAACCTGATATTGCATATTCTGTGAGTGTGTTAAATCAATTTATGGCGAAACCTCATGAAATCCATTGGAATGTGGCAAAGGTGGTACTCAAGTATCTAAAAGGAACACTTGATTATGGTATTAAATATACTAATGCATCTAATGTTGAGTTGACAGGTTACTCAGATTCTGATTGGGTTGGAAATAAGGATGATCGAAGATCAACCACTGGATATGCGTTTGGCATTGGATCTGGGGTTGTTTCATGGATCAATAAAAAACAACCTACTGTATATTTGTCTTCTACTGAAGAAGAATATAAAGCCTTGTGTGCAGCAACTTGTGAAGTTGTTTGGTTGAGAAGACTTATTCAAGATGTTGGAAAAGAACAAAAGGAACCTACAATGATCAAATGTGATAATCAAAGTTCAATCAAGCTGGCGAATAATACGATTTATCATGCAAGGACAAAGCATGTTGATGCTCAGTTTTATTTTGTTCGAGAAAAGTTGCAGTCCAATGAAATAGCTCTTATGTATTGTAATACTTGTGAAAATGTTGTTGATATTTTCACTAAGCCTCTTGGAAAGATTAAGTTTGAGGTGTTTAGGGAAATGTTAGGTGTAAGAGTCAATCCATTCTCCATTAAGGGGGAGACTTGGAAATAATGGAGCACGAGTCAATTGCAAGAGATAGTTACATAGAATAACTCTACTAGTCAAGAGATAGTTGCGTAGTTGAACTCTACTTCACTTAATGTAGATCCTAGTTTGTTGTAGTTTGTTGTAACCGACTAAGTAGAGTCGTTTCCTATATAATGATGTAACCAGTTTTCATTGATGAATATAGATTATGAGTGTTGCCTCACCTGTGTTTGTTCTTTCCAAATTCTAAGTATTTCTAGTTGAAAAGGCCCTCATGTATGCTTCACATTTTATCTCTTTCTCGGATTATCTCATATCTGCAAATAAATTAAAATTTTGAATATGTTTAAAAAAAGATGTCAAATTTTGAATATCTTATCTCAAAGTAAAAATATAATTCTCCCTATGCATTATCTCATTATAATACCCTAATGTAAGAGGTCGTGAATGGATAAAAATGGTGATAAGTAAGTGTACGAGTTGCTGACAAACTTATAGACATCAGAACTAGATGGAACGCATTCTAGGTTTAACACTCACAGTGGTATGCATAAATAGTAGATTTAAAATTTTATTTATTTAAGAAATTCAAATTTATTAACAAATTTACAAACTACTATATCTATGACAAAGATTTACGATTTTCTTTGGGCACTCTAAAAGAACCAACATTTTAGCGTTTTAGGTAACATTCAAGATTCAAGATATTGATTGTCTTATTGACATTAGAAAAAACATATCAATCAATTCTCTTTAAACCTCTTCTACGTGACCAATCCACTGAATGTGTTCACATGTTTTAAAAAAACACACAACATATGCATACAAAACCCCTCCGCTAGATTGGTTAATGTATATTTGTGAATACTTATACAAACAGTGAAAACTAACTTACTAGAAAAGTCGTGTCTAGGAGAGCACATTGATTTCTTCCAAATTTAGTGGAGGAAATACCTCCTAAAATTACACAAACTCAAACGAACCCCAAAAATACAAATCTATTAGATAAAATCCTGGATAATTAACTTTAGTACAGAGCTCTGAGATAAAATCCATGACAATTAACTTCTTTGCCATGCTAGGGAGATATATATACGTTCTCACTATAGATTGAGTTAACTTTATATCATTAGATAGTAAACAGAAAATAAAAAGAACGATAAGCATAAACATTGTACCCAGTGCTTATATAATTATATTTTTTTCTAGAGAATGCATTGGATAACACGCTATTGAGACAAACAAAGCTATAGTATCACAATAAAACCGATATCATACCACCGAATCATAAGTGATATTAAAGGATTATTTAGTTATGGTTGGTTTCACAATTCAGGGTCAAAATAATTTGCATATTAATGTATTTTGATCTCACATTCATTAAAGCTGTGAGGTTTTTTATTTGCTTGGTGCTGTGAATATGGATTCTTAGAGATCCACCTACATAAGTGTGTAATACCAATATTTTTTTAGCCCTGTTTAGAGGTATCTTCAATTTCAATTTTAGTCATGGTTGCATGTAGTCATGGTTGCATGAAGTCATGATTTTGATCTACGACGATCTCTATCTCTGCTCTGCATCCTTTGCCACATGTTTTGTGATTCTCATGCTCTGTGTTATGTGTGTTACATATACCTTAAAACAAGCATTTTGAATATGGTATCATGGGTTCCATCTACATGCTAGCCGTCATGATTATGGTCACATGGTCCAATGCGTGATTCATATCCTCTCTATAATACATTGAACTTCTTTTCCACGTGTCTGGGCTCATGCCTTAAAAAATTAAGGCAGTTCCTTTGTTTTTATAGCTTCTTATTTTGCTAGATATGTAGGTATGTATCAGCTTCTTATTATTAGTCCCTGGTAGATATGTATCAACTTCTTATTATTAGTCTCAGTGCCCTCCTTAGGGTTGGTAATGTAGATATGTATCAACTTCTTATTATTAGTCTCGCTGGTAGGGACTTTTTGTTTTCACAGAAACTTTATTTCCTTATCTTTCCTCACTATAGTAGATATGTTTGTATTGCTATTCAATTTTGAATCAAAGGAAACTTTTCAATACATATAGGCTTGAACTCATTACAACATACTCATTGTGAGTTTTTGTTCATTTCATTATGAGAATTGAACATATCCATTATGAGCTTTTATTCATCTCATTATGAGAATTGAACATATTCATTATGAGCTTTTATTCATCTCATTATGAGAATTGAACGGATGAGAATTGAACCACGTGGAGAGGATAACAATCATTCCTCACTATAGTAATAGGCTCTTTGTTTATCAATTAACCTGAAACCCAAACCAATGTTTTACTATTGTTTTAACTTATTGACAAATTAATTAACCTGGCACCCAAACCATGTTTTATTATTGTTTTAACTTATTGACAAATTCATTAGCATTTCTTTTTTATGCAAAGTTTTAAAATTGAGGTCTTCCTCTTATTGAGACAGGGACTTTGAAAAATTAATTAACCTGGCACCCAAACCATGTTTTAATATTGTTTTAACTTATTGACAAATTCATTAGCATTTCTTTTTTATGCAAAGTTTTAAAATTGAGGTCTTCCTCTTATGGAGATAGGGACTTAGGGTAAGTTTCAAATAATTCAGAAAGTTTCAACCTTATATAAACTATTGCTATCTCCACGCTTGGCATTAGTTCCTAAAAACATTATGTTATACTTACATTAAATTCTATATGGTTTTCAATTATTTTACCTAAGGTCCTGTTTCAATAATTACATTCCACATGGAGCACATGTAGAGCAATATCGTATCATATCCATTTGAAGCTAGAGGTGGAGAATATGGGACAATCAGATACCTATTATTTACCTGATACCTCTTATTTACCTATTCCTTCACAACAAGCACAACATCCTCTCCAACTTCCCCATCAAATCTTTGCACAAACTTGCGGAATGTGGTCTTTACCTGCTTTTGTCTCTTGCCATGAAGAGGAGGAAGATGTCTCATGAAGAGGAGGCAAATGTCTCTAGTTCCATAATATCGTCCAACCCAACACATTGGAGAGCCCACTAGATTGTGTTCTTTATGCATGCCAAACTGCTCCCATAGCAGTGAACTTATTTTTGTAAGTTCATGTTAATGATACTTGCATATTGTCTATATTCACAATATTGCACTATGTTTAGACCAACTAAGTAATATTCTCCAAAATTGATATCATAAGTAAGGAAAGCTCTTATCATATTGCAGCTGGCAGGTCAAGCACTCCCTCAACTGTGATGTCTGCATGCCCTTCTTACCATATTGCAGTTGGGAGGTCAAACACTCCCTTGACTGTGATGTCTGCATGCCCTTCCCATGCCTGTTCATGTTCCCCCTGCATGCACATGTCCCCCCTGCCCCTACTCGAGAAATAACCTTATGTCAGTGACCTTATACCTACCAGTGGCCAAGCCCATTGTTTTGAGTGTCAAATCCTTAATCATCTATGCAAATTCAAAGCTCAAAATCCTATAACAAGCATTGTAAATGAAGAGATTGAATATGGATAGGTTGGGAAACTCTAATCCATTTTTCATCGTCCAAAATACATGGAACTACAGAATTGAAATAATATTCTTGATTCATTTGGTTACTTCTCACCCAGGCTATAGAGAAAAATACTATTTCTGGCATCTCTTATGGCTGCTTGGTGGAGACATCATCTTCTCTACTACACAGATCCTTCCAATACTTCCACTTTTTCACCTAGGATTTTCACCAGCACTAGGATTTGCTCTTGCAGTGGGCTATGATATTATTATAGGTATTATTTTGACATCCCCTCCAATGTTCCATGATGAAGGTGTTGTCGCCTCTTTCACACCTTATTATGTCTCATTCATTAACAATGTTTTCCCTCCATCCATTACTAAATCCATCTTTCATGATATCTTGAAACTTAAATCCAACCTCGTATCCCCACTCCCCATTAGCCTAGTATACCTGCTTCCCATCATAGATTATTTGTAGATTAGCCCCTTCCTTCATGGCCTCAGATTCTCCACCTTTCTAATTTCATGAAAACTAGCCCACTATTCAATTTGGTCGACTACAGGATATGGTTCTCAGAAGTTCCCCCATGCTTACCATTGTTCCCATTGTCGAGTAGCCATGAACAACTCCCCTTGTCCATCTCTTGTTCATAATGAATGATATTAGAGTGATATGATAGAGGCAATTATGGCAATAAAGAGAATCCAACTCTCATATCTTCGAATAGAGAGTAAGTCGATACACAAAAGTTCCATTCTCTACAGAAGGGCTTACAGAAACAAAACCCTTGCTCCAATATATAGCTAATTATGTTCCCATTTACGTCATTCGGTTTCCAATCACCCATCTTCCAATCGATCCATTCGATGACCTGCTTCTCTAGACATGGATGTAGACACATATATATGTTCATATGTCAAACAATACATAACGAGATTAGCAAACCCTTGATCCAATAGATAGCTAATTATGTTCCCATTTACGTCAGTTAGTTTCCAATCACCCATCTTCCAATCGATCCATTCGATGACTTGTTTCTATAGACAAGGATATAGACACAGATATATGTTCATTTGTCAAATAATACATAACGGGATTAGCAGAAGCAAATGAATTTGGGAATGTGGCTTCATCCTTAGGATCTCTTCTTCACTGCTTGGTGACTATGGTTGTGGCTTCCACTATCCCCACCATTTCCACTAATCATTTTATTCTGATTCTCACAAATTTCTACATCCATTGCTAGTAATGAAATTCCCACAAGCTCAGCTAGAAGCGAATAACACATTGCATAATTCTTACTCAATTCTATGTGACTCTGAGCTCTCAACTATTCTTAAAAAAAGTTCATCCTTGGTTGGAAGGATATCCACTCAGATGCCTCAACAAGCGGTTCAGATCATGAGAGATACAAGATTCACAAAAAAACAGGTAAGGAAGCTCATTACCAGAAACTTGGCTATCGTTAATCTCAATGTTGATCAGATGTTGAAACCCAAGATTGAGTTCATGAAAACCTAATCAAATACTCGACCTTCATGAATAACCACCTGCCACCCTACTTTGTCCAGAATATAGTTGTGTATATAGTTGTTATCGCTCTACTAAGTTTCCTAATGGGTCCCTCCAACCTTACTGCAAATAAAAAACATGCGAGACACTTGTTGTATGAGAGATATGAATTATGGAACGTGTGGGACTTGATTTGTGAGATACTATTACAAATTGCAAACAAAATAAAACTTTTTCATTCCAAATCCTATTTCTACAAATTCTATTTCTATAGATAAAAGGCCACTTACTGTCTCTTCTCCCAAATCAGGTGGTATTCGGTTCCATTGCAACAATGCTTGAAGAGATCTTTGAGTCGATATTCTTACTCATATTTTTTAGGTTAAGGCCTCTCCATAGTACTTCATCTTTCTTCATGGAAGCTATAAAATGGAAGGGCTTCGGGAAGAAACACCAATATCACTAGAACTCAAAGTTGTCTCCCAAAGAGCTCATGTTAAACATTGTTCTTGAGTAAATAAGGTAAAGAACGTGTATTGGAGCAGGTTAGCTAGTTATTAGCTAACTCAATGCAACTTGTTTGAATATTCATATTGAATCACAACTTGTTTGAGTAATGCAACATTTCTGAAGATTCATATTGAATCGCAACTTGTTTGAGTCAAGTAGTGCATTGAGGAAGAATATCAAACTATCTGCTTTTGTTAATCGCTACTTGTTAATGAAATAGGTAATATATTGAGCTTCTTTCACTTCTAATTCCCTCCACTTCAATTGAGTTGTTTTTGCTATTCAATATCCTCCACTTTAACTAGTTTTTCTCTTCAATCTCCTCCACATAAGTTTAACGTCAATTGGAAAAAATTTCAATGCACAACTATATAGCATTTTTTATGGAGCCTTAGTCAAATTTGTCTTATTCTACCCATTGCAATGAAATTTCACTTTTATTATAGCTAAAAGAACATAAAAATACATGTTATAGCTATGAGTTGGGTTGCTTGCAAAGAAAGTATATCTGTGATAGCCGCAATTACTCCACAAGGATACCAAATTCAATATGTTTCAAGGACTTTGGAACTAAAACTTGTCAAAAAAAAACTCAAAAGACTCTACCCTATAGGCGGGGAATTTCCCTTGTTTTGATAGCTTCTTATTTTTATCGATAGATATAAGGCAATATCCATATTCTTATTTATAGCTATAAGAAAGGGATAGATATAAGGAAATATCCATATTCTTATTTATAGTTATAATAAAGGGACATGGTGGGGTATTTATAGTTGTAAGACAAGGTGGGGTGATAATATGCAAAACATATTAAACATATCATCGGTTCAACAGTGCCTATTCAACACTTATAACTGTGTGAATATTTAATATTAACCTAGATCCAATGTATTGAGTAGTGGGAGTGGAGCTAAAATCAATCAAGCATGTTCTTATCATTGTTCTTATTTATCATTGAAACAACTTTTTGGCTCTATAAAATGACCATACAATGAGATTTAAAGCAATCAAAGAGTGACATTGATTTCAACAATGATATAATGCATATGAAGTAGTTACATTGATTTCATCAATGACATGATGAAAAACAACAAGGTGTACTCATTTCAGTGATAAAATAGTGAAAAATGATTTAGATTAATCAAATAATTGTATGTACTCATTTGAGTTATAGAACAGTGAAAAATGATTTAGAGTAATCAAATAATTGTATTGATTTTATCTATGATATAAAACAAAAACATAGGGTGGATCGCTTTCACTAATAATGCAATAAAAACGATTCAATGCATTAATTAAAGAAACAACAATAAGAAAACTATCCAATGTATTGATTTCAACACCAAGATAGTATAAATTATCAAGTGAAATGACTTTAACAATAATATAATGCAAACTCATTTTAGATTACAACTTATAATGTTGGGAAATAGATTATCAATTATAAGTTGAAGTCCAAGTCCAACCAACAATTATAATGTTGGGTGTGATTCTTTTGTTATTATTTCACAGTAAAACCATTATAATATTAAGATATAGAGATATATATAATGCATTGAGGAACACATAAGGTGACAAGGAAAATAATTGTAGAAATGAATTATTAGAAAGGAAAATTTTAAAGATGGAAATATATTTTAAAGTGTAGAAACCTTGGCAAATCTTACTAGTCCTTAACATGTAAATTATAAAATGTTTAATAATATTTTTGTAAAATTATTCAAATTTCTAAGGATTTTATATAATTTATATAAAATATTAACTATCTTAAATGTAAAATCTTTTTATCATATATAATTTGCCAGAACAATTTTTAGACAAAAAGGAAATTGACCAATATTGTTTGGTCATAAAGCATGGAAAATTAGACCATGGTCTAAATTTATCCCCTAAAATTTTCTTTGATTATTAGCAAGTTGTTATGTTGGCAGTTACACAATCAAGATTGTTAGTTATGTCATATATAGTTTTTAATGCTATATATATATATATATATATATATATATATATATATATATATATATATATATATCATCAATTCAATGGAGTTGTGATACATATTAGTCTCACCTTGTGTGTTAGTCTACTATTCTTTGTCTCTCTTTCTCTTTTTTTGTATCAGAGTCTAGGATCACTTTGGTTCTATGCTTCGATTGCCACTTGAAAGATTACATGAATGATGCTACAACAACACTTATGTCACCAATAAGTGAGTAGAAGTAGAGGACCAAGTTTTGCTCCAAGTATTTCAATCCAAAATATCTTACAAGAATTCCCTTCAAATTGATTGGGAAGAGGAAGGCAATAGGAGGTTATTAAGGCTCTTTGTTTTGGATTGGAACACGCTTGAATTGTAAGACATGGTTTTGCGGAGATGAATGAGTCTAGGAATAAATCACCATAATTGCATTGCTTGATTCTGATTGTTGTGGAGAAAATGACATATGGGAGATTTATCTCAGGGTTATGCGCAAAGGAAATATAAAATTGCCATCATCATGTCCTTACCACACATGTTTCAATCACTACTTGGAAGAAATAACATTCAAGAAGGAATTCGTAGAAGGTATTTCAATCATTGTTTTTTAAAGAGAATTGTTGGGTGATTGGTCTTGAAGATTGCTAATATTTTATATTATGCTTCCCAAAGATGTCAAATTCTTTGAAAAAATCCTATTTAAATGAATCAAATAAATTGAATACGCTTGTACTTTGTGTTGAAAAATAATAAAATTTATAATAGAAAACACTGAGATAGTTGATCATGTGCTTTTCCATCTCTTGGAGAAGTCATTGAACACCATCGGGGAGAAGATATTGGTCACAAATAGGGTCTTCCATGTTAGCATGGTGGTGAAGGAAATGGTGGCATGAATATTTGGCGCCAAAAGTAGATTCTCCTCAATATTTTGCATGGAATCCATGGTGATATTCACATTGTTCAGGGATTTGAACATGAAGGAGTAGGATTGTACTGCTTCTAGGAAGTGGTCGGTGAAAGAGGTTGCAGAGGTGGTTGGAATGGGGGTCTAGGCATCCACCATCACCATGATATTAGGTGAGAGTGTTATTGACAAGGTATAGATTAGAGTAGTTGCAAGATCAAATATGGAGAAGTGAAAGTGGAAGGAAATTGCGAGAGATTCACTGTAGTGACCTACCTCTTAGGGAGAACTAGAGACCTGATGTGGTCAAGCTAGAGAAGCTTGAATTCAAAGGGTATTATGTTACTTGAAGATAGGAGAAGTGTTTTTTCTATATGGCCCATTAATAACTGATACATGACCAATTAATCAAGGTTCACGAATAAATTAAATGGATTTTTAGTGGGCCAGGTGAAAATGGATGTACAATAGGAGGATGTGGTATGTCCATTCACCCTAATCGCCGCTTGGGTGAGCAATGTACAATGCAACTTATTTTCAAATCATGTTTATCTTCACCGAGATAGTGGAAATCTTCATATGCAGATTTTAGTTATCTTAATTTAAAATATATATACTTAAATACATGTTGTTCCATCCCAAGGTACTTTCTCTCTCTCTTGATTTTGTTTATTTCAATAAAAATGTCTTAAGGTAGATAAAGAAATTCATAGTTGTTAACATTAAATTTTCAATTCAATGGAAAATATTTTGAATTCTTTGAAGACAAAAATGTATAGTGTGATAATAGTGCCCTTGAATTATGTGAGAATAAAAGGAAATAGACTGATTCCTCAATATTCTACCAGATAAATCAAAGTGATTTTTCTCCAAAGAAAAGAAAGAGTTATCAATCCACTAAAAGAAGTATCGAAATTTAGGGTGGTTATTACACATGATGCTTCCTAAGGTCGACCATTGAATCTACTTATATGCAGCTACAAACATGGTTTGGTGAATCTCATCCCTAAGCTCAGATGAGTGATGTTTATAGAATGGGGGGAATTTGCAAAAGATCATTACTCAAACTCATCTACACCAATTACAAAGGGGTAAGTGGTAATTTTTATGTGGCAATTTGGCTTACATTTTCTCTACAATATCATATTGAAAAGTTGTAGGCCTCTCCACACTACACATTAAAACAAAACATTGAACATAATGACAAACTTCTAGGAAATCCATAAAGAACCTCTACAATGAATATAATCACAAATTTCTAAAGAAAACTGATAACTTTTACCTCGCAGGCCTCCAATTACCATTCAATTTTCCATTGAAAATACCCTGAACATTTCGACCGTGCTCAAATGCAAAGTTCTAACAAAGACCAAGCATTGTCTTGGTTTTATAAAATCCTATGAAACCCCTCAATGCCCACTTCCACTACTCGATGTTGATTCAATGATACCAATTATTGTATCCCAACCAAATAAAACATAACAATAGTTAATTTATAAATTAGTTTTACCAAATTTCTCATTATATACTTTAGTGATTCCCAAAATAAAAATGCATGAATTCCTTGAAAACAAAAAATAAAAACAAAGGTTAAAAACTAAGCATTTACCATGGATTTCCAAATTTCAAAGCCCAAATTCCACCAACTTTGCCAAATCATACATGAAAGATGATCAAATCTTAGAATATTCATGTTGAAGAAATCGAAAATAGACCCAAATAGATAATGTTTTGATACGTATTGGTGCTTAGGCATGAGAAAAGCATTGGATTTTGGAGCAGGCGGGCTAAGGTGAGAATGTGGTTATTATACACCTGGTATGAAGTGAAGTAGGCAATAAGATCCCAAATCCGTTGTCCAATAACTTTAAAAATAAAATAGAATTTATATTAAAATATATATCTATTTTTATTGTTATTGTGTTTAGCATTATAAACTATGATTTTTTTTTCATGGTCAACAATCAAAGTAATAACAATCAATGTCAAATCCAATAATATATACCTAAACGAGAGGGATGATAAAGTAAAATAATCATAAATTGTAATTTAGATGTTAATTTTAGATAATTGAGTAATAAAAAATCAAAATAAAATAAAAGGGAAGAATAGATAATGAACGAAAAAAATAATGTGGGTCGATGATCAATTTAAAATTTAAAAAATATGATATTTTTTTAAGTGTAGTTAATATGGAAATTTATGGGATTACCTAGTCCATAAAGTTAAAAACAATATTTACTAGAATAAGTCATAAATATCACTAAAGAAGAACATAATGTTATATTTGTAAATGCGGAAATACAAATATCATAAATCAAGCATAGTTACGCATGATTAAAAGACACAGAGATTTACGTGGTTTACCCAAGATTTGGGCTACGTCCACCAAGCAAAGGTATCGATTGTCTTATTATTCATATCAAGGAGATTACAACAGCTCACTCACACTCCTCTCTTGTCTGCCTCTACGGGCTTACATAAATTTATATACATTTACAGACGAAACTAATTATTAAATGCAATCTCATCCATATTCTAACTTGGTCTTATTGGTTACAACCAACGCTGGATTATAGGATCTGAAATCCTAATCCTGGAGGAATTCATTATCACCAGTTTCCAAAAATCTCCACCTTGACAACAATTAACCCGATACCTTTCTCCTTCCTTTTGTTCATCACCTTTTCTGCAAGCCAAGAGAAGCCAAGAACCATTGTAGCTTCTCTAATAGTACTGGTTTTGTGAACATGTCTGCACAGTTCTCTTTTGTATGAACTTTCTCAAGAGAGACTCCACCTTTATCGATGACCTGTCTTACAAAATGGTACTTGATAGGTATATGTTTTGTTTTACTATGGTAGGCTAGATTCTTACCTAAGTGAATAATGCTTTGATTATCACAAAGTAACTTTACTTTGTCCCGTATCCTTCCAAGCTCACCAAACAAACCTTTCAACCAAACTGCCACTTTGCAAGCATGTGAAGCAGCTACATATTCTTCTTCTGTAGTGGATAAAGCAACAATGTTCTGTAGCTTTGATATCCAACTAATAGCTCCACCTGCAAGAGTAAAGACATACTCTGAATTTGACCTTCTCTTGTCTAAATCACCTGCAAAATCAGAATCAACATATCCATAGACTAACTCACGACCACTGTTATAGGTGATACAATAATCACTTGAGCCTCTCAAATACCGAAGCACCCATTTAACTGTTGCCCAGTGCTCTTTACTTGGATTTTCCATATACCTGCTGACAAACCCAACTACATGTGAAATGTCTAGCCTTGTACTAACCATCTCATACATTAGACTTCCCACTGCATTAGCATATCGTATTCGAGACATATATTCCTTTTCTTCTTTTGTACTAGGACATAAAATTGAAGAAAGCTTAAAATGGGAAGCCAAAGGGATTGAAACTGGTTTCACATTGTTCATACCAAACCTCAAAAGTATCTTCTCAACATACTTCTGTTGTTACAACCAAAGCTTACCATTCCTCCTGTCTATGAATATCTCCATGCCCAAAATCTGTCTTCCTGCTCCTAGATCTTTCATATCGAACACCCTAGACATCTGAGACTTTAACCCATTGATTATGCTTTTGCTTGCTAAAATCATATCGTCAACATACAATACTAAGATAATGAATATGCCATTATTAAATTTATTAAAGTAGACACAATGATCGTACTCACTCCTTGTATAATTTTGGTTGACCATGAAAGAGTCAAATTTCTTGTACCATTGTCTAGGCGATTGCCTCAGACCATACAATGATTTATTGAGCCTACAAACAAATGTCTTGTTGTGATTTTGAACGAACCCTTCAAGTTGTTCCATGTATATCTCCTCATCCAAATATCCATGTAAGAAAGGAGTCTTAACATCTAGCTTCTCCAACTCCAAATCAAGTAAAGAAACCAATGCTAACACACTTTGAATTGAAACAATTTTAACAACTGGTGAAAAAATCTCATGAAATTCAATACCTTCTTTATGAGAATATCCTTTCGCAACTAGGCTTGCTTTGTACCTTTCCACCTTATCATCAACACCCTTCTTTAGCTTGTAGACCCACTTGCAACCTACAATTTTTTTATCTCTTGGAAGTTCTACTAGGTCCCATGTGGCGTTCCTCTCTAATGCCTTCATTTCATCCTTCATTGCTTCTTTCCATTTATCACTATTAGAACCCTTCACGACTTCCTGATAGCACGAAGGTTCATCATCAATAGTACTCAAAGAAATTGACGAAACAAAATCATCATAACTTCTTGGAGGATTTCTAACCCGCGTAGACCTCCTTAGGAAAATTTGTGGCTCATCCACATTCTGTTGATTGTTATCATCAACCATGTCTTCCTCTACAGGAAACTCTTCATGAATATCTTCATAAACTTGTTCATGTTCACTTTCCCCTATATTTGAACCGGTTTCAAACTGAATCTGTTGATACTTAGGTACGTCTTCATGTTTCATTTTAACATCTACATCTGATTTGATGAGAGATGATTAATGAAATATTACATCTCTGTTAATGGTGATCTTATGGGCAGTAGGATCCCACAACATGTACCCCTTAATACCATCACCATATCCAACAAAGATAATCCTTTTTTATTTTGGATCTAATTTAGAACGCTGATGTATCAGAATTAGAGCATAGGCTTCACAACCAAAAACTTTAAGATTAGAATAATTACAAGGGTGACCTTTCCATACCTCTTCATGAATCTTGCACTCTATTGTTGTTGAAGGTGATCGATTCACCAGATAACAAGTTGTAGTTACTGCTTCTTCCCACAATTCCTATTGCAAGTTGGTGTTACTTACCATACTCCTTGCTCTCTCTAGAAGAGTCATGTTCATGCGTTCAACAACTCCATTTTGCTGAGGAGTATAGGAAGTGGTTTTATGTCTATCAAACCCAAACTCCTTGCAATAGTTCTCAAATTCCATTGACGTAAATTAACCAACATTATCAGATCTTAAACATTTAATGGATCTACCAGTGTTATTTTCCACTAAATCTCTAAATTGCTTGAAAACGATAAATACATCAGCCTTTCCTTTCAACATATAGACTCAAACCTTCCTAGAGAAATCATCTATAAAAGTTACAAAATATGATGATACTCCATATGAGATAGTAGGATATGGTCCCCAAACATCAGAATGGATATAGTCAAGGATTCCCTCACTGGTGTGTCTTTCGGTTTTAAATTTCTGCCTATTTTGTTTTCCATAAATACAGTGCTTGCATAAATCTAACTTTAAAGACTTTAGACTAGGAAGTAACTTGCGATCAGATAATACTTTAATCCTTGTTCTCTCATATGGCCCAACCGTTGATGCCACAGTCAAACGGAATCATTGTCGTTATCACATACTGTTTCCGCATGATCTAACTCAGTTCTTCAATCTATTGGCTATGACTTTGGAAATTATCTTGTAAACTACATTGCATAAAGCTATAGGTCTGTAGTGGTCTAGGGTCCTAGTTGCATTTTATTTTGAGATTAGAGAGATCATTGTGGCATTTAAATATCTCAAGATGGAGGTCGAGCACCTGGAGTCCTCCACCACCCCATAGATGTCATACTGGGCCCGCAACCTTTCCATTGGGCATATCCTGGATCACTTGGTCGATTTATTCCTTTGCAGTGGGTTTGATTAGGCTGACATGTTGATCCTCTGTGACCAATTTGGGGATGTGCTGAGTTATCCTTTGTATGGATACAAATATTTCTTGGTTGGGCTCTTTGGCTATCCCCTAGAAGTGATTGACTAGTGTGTTTTCAATGTCTTGGTGGGATTCTCTCTTGATAATGTCCTGATCCCCAATCTTAAAGATTTTGTTATGAGATCTTCTTGCAACAGTTGTTCTGTGAAAAAACTTGGTGTTCCTTTCCCCTTCCTTTCGCCACCTTATTCTAGAATTTTGGCACCACAGAGTTTCTTCTTGCTTGCATCTTGTTTCCCATTCCTAGGTCATTTGGATCTCTTCTATTTTTTGGTCCTCTGTGTATCCTTCTTTGATGCATAGTTCCTGGAGTATTCTCATCATGTCCTCAATATTTGTTTTCACTTGGTTTATGTTGCCAAATACTTCCATGTGCCACTCCTTGAGTTTTTGTTTGATGTACTTGAATTTCTTGTATAGTTTGAAGATCCTTGTCCCTTGGTCCGGCAGTTCCTCCTGCCACCATTGTTTGATGTTCTCCTTGAAGGTGGGATGGTCGATCCAAAATTTCTCAAATCTAAAAGGTCCGTTCTTTGGTGTGGTTTGAAAATTTGCTTCCAATTGAACTGACCAATGGTCCGAACCCCCTCATGGGAGGATGTTGAATTCCAAAGCTAGTCCTTGCAAAATGATGGATTCTAACACTAGGAATCTATCTAGCCTTGTAGCTACTTGGTGGTGAGCTAGTCATTTGTTGTTCTAGGTGAAATGTCCATTGTTGGTTCTGATGTCCACCAGCTCCATTGTGTCGATGAAAGTTGAGAAGTCTTCTACATCTATGTACAGTCTCCTAGTGCCCCCTTTTTTCTCCACAAGAGTAGTGATGATGTTGAAGTCCCCAGCCAGGATCCAGTGGAGGTTGTTGGTTCGATCTCTTAGATTCTCTAGGTCTAGGAGCATTCTCCTTTTCTCCTCCAACACCTGGGGACCATACACATTCGTGCATAGGGATTTCGTTGTGTTCCCTATGATTTTCATGTTAACAAAAAGTGTATGTCTTGTGGCTTCTACTACAAGTAGGTTCACTGATTGTGGGTTCCATAAGGTGAGAATGCCTCCCTCCGTATGTTGGCTTTCGACATCCAACATCTTGTACTTACTCCAATGTTTTTTTACTGATGATTTCAATTCTGTCTAGTGTGCATTTTGTCTCTTGAATGAAACAGAGGTCAGGTTGTTCCTTCCTCAGTATATTTTTAAGGATTCGTTGCTTTCTTGGGTTGTTTAGGCCTCTTATATTCCAATTTATAATCTTCATTTAAACATGTTGGGGGGGAGTTGGGGAAGATATTTTTAATCTTACCTGAGTTTATCAACAAGGATCCTAGTTCTTGTAGGGCTACATTGTTTGATTTCTTTCCTTTCTTTCGCTTGGCCTACTTGGGTGAGTTTTGCAGCTGTCCATCGTTTGTTTTGATTCCCAGGTGTCCTATCTCGCCATGCATGTACTTGGTACCTATGGATTTTTCTTTCTCCCTTAGGAGGAAGAGATATTGAATGCAATCGAGTTGCTCCGTTGGAACAATGCCAACTCCCTGCCTTTTCCATTGCTCCAGTATGTTTGGGAGATCTATTCCTTCCCTTTCCACGATATCTCTGATATCTAGGTATTTTGTTCCTACCTCGCTTGGTGTCATCTCAGCATCTTCATCTGCCTCTTACATTGGGGTGTTGGCGTCTTCGTTTCCTCCTTCCATAGGACTTGTGCTACCTCCCTGTTCTCCCTTGTTGCTTGGATTTTCTGGGTTCTCATGAGTTGCTTGTTCATTTGCTTCCCTGGATTTAATCTTTTCCTTGCCTCCTTCTTCCCCTTGGTTGGGCTTGCCTCTTCCTTCTGTTCCAATCCTGGCTTCTAGATTGCTTCCTGTTAGGGCCTTGCATTGCCTTTTGTTTCCTCTTCTTTTGTGATTCGGCTTTATAAAACCGTCCTCATCCTACTGTTGTTTGGTGTTTTCTGGTTCTTGTTTTTTATTGAGAGGACATTCTCTTAGTAGGTGTCTGTGTTCATGACATATTCTGCATCAAAACAGGATCTGTTCGTAGTCTATGCTCTGTATCCATTCCTCATCCCTAAAATGTCCATCCATTTCTATGCAGATCCTTGCATAGGATGTGTATCTTCCTTTTAATGTTCATTCCGATGTCTTGACATATTTTCCAAGCTTCTTCCCTATTGATTCGAAGGTGGACAACAACCAGTAATCTAGCGGTAAGGAGTAAAGCCTCAACCAGACTGGGACATTTTTAAATGTTTCATTCTTTGGGGAGAAGTTTTCCTTCCA
>JZKD02S1944128.1:121329-136916 GCA_000966675.3 Picea glauca | reverse complement strand
GATGATGGTGCACCCTTGCTGGAAACACAAGAATAGTACAACCTGCTACCTTCTGAAGTTCTAGATGGAGATGGGTTGAGACTAGAATGGTGTCCTCTCTTTCATCCCTGAGACCAAGTTGCGGAACAAGGTGAGTGGATATTTCACCACTGATTTTCTCACAAGGGTTTGTACAGCAAAACCCCCAAACTGAATGCTCAAGAGCAATAGCAAATGCTAATCCAAAACTAGAATGCCTAATAGGTGTGCCCTAGCATCTTACTTATAATTTTTCCTTCTAATTCTCTATTGAGTTAGGTTAACTCCCAGGGTTAATCTTCTATTCTTCTGTTGAGTTATCTTTTACCCTTAATCCCTTTTCCTTTCTTAAGTCAACTTAAAAATATAACTTTAGCCTCCTTGGCTTCCCCCTTCAGTGTAAGACTATGACCTAGTGGGGGTGCCCAGGCCACTGAGTCTCCATATCACCTCTCTAAGTGGTGGGGGACATTAGACTTTATGATGCAAGTACAAGAGTTTTAATTGCAAGTTGTCGACACACTTTACTAGGAGAAGAGCCCAGGAGGGGTATGGGATGAGCAGTGTCAGAATTTCATGTTTTGACAATCGTTCTTACATGATTTCTCACCACAATCGCAATGATGATGTCCTTTTTGTGATTTGAGAAACTGATAATGAGTCTTATGATATGAAACCCAATGTAAGCATGGTGCTTTTGTAGTTTTTTCTTGTTTATGAAATTTTTCAAAAGAGGAATGGATGTTGCATATTTACATGAGCATTGAGTGTTGCATCAAGGAAACAAGACCTGATATATTGTGGGAAGCTCATCACATGATCCTTTGTATGTAAACCAATGAGGTGTAGTGTTGGTGAGGCTATGTTGCACTTCATCAAAAAGAAACCAACCTTGCAGTCAAAAGTCTCATATCTGTGAGAGAAATGTAATGATGATGTTTACACTTGATTTTGATCAACAGATTCAAAGAGGACCATTTCTTCCCATTGTAAAAGAATCCTTATGATGCAACAACTTGTGAGAAATTTTCCCTTGGAATGTCCATACATATTGTCTCATTGAAGGAGAGACTTTGCCACATGTTGTGAGAATCATCTCTTTACAAATAAGAACATCTCTTTGATAATGCCACTAGATGTGGGACTTCAACCCTTTTACATGTAAAGGAGATTATCTTTAAAGAAGAGAATGAAGTGGCTACATGGTTGAGCAGAGCCTGGAGATGTAGCCCACCTCAGGTGAACTCCATTAACAATTGGTGACTCCTTGTCCTTATGTGTTGACTGCTTATCTCATGTTTTCTTATGCTTCCTTATTTTTTCAATTAAATTGTTGGATTCATTAAGTAATGATGTATGATATTTAATAAGATTCTTCACCAAATTATATTCAATTTGGATTCAAGCCTTATTAGCACTTCAATTTCAACTTTAATGAAATCAGTTCAATTAAAATGATCTTAAATATGACCTTATCAAGTGGCCTAGAACCAAGTAGATATTGGTATCAGTGTCACCTCGATATCAGATCAATGGAACTCCCACATAATTATCAAATCTTAATAAAACATATGTGCGTGGTTCCGGGGGTATAAGTGTAGGTTTATGCACAATTGTTTCTACAACTCCAAGAGAATCATTGACGAGTGATACAATAGTTCATATGTTTAATGTAAGAATCACCCTATCTCCAACTATGATACGTAACTCAAGCTCCAAGTCTTCCTCAAGCTCCTACTCCCAAGAGGCCTTAGGAATATATCTTGATGGATTACATTTCTAGCCTTCCATATACCAAGCAAGGTAATGATTGTGTATTTGTAGTGGTTGATCGGTTTTCGAAGATGGCCATTCTCAGATCCTGCAAGAATAAAATCACAACAACATATACTTCCAAGCTCTTCTTCGAACGAGTGTAGGTTTATTTTTGGATACCACGGACCATCATATTAGATGGGGAAAATAGGTTCCTCAACACATTTTGGTCGAGTCTTTGGTCACTATTGGAAACCAAGCTCACTAAATCCACTACCTTCCACCCCCAAACCGATGGCCAAACATAGGTCATCAATCAGATGATTGTGCACATTATGCACATGTATAAATCTAAGCATCTGTGTACATGGGATGAGAGTCTTCCCTATGTTTAGCATAGCTACAATAAGGCTCTCCATAGCTCCACTAGACATAGCCTATTTCAAGTGGGGCTGGGATTCCAACACTTGGGTCCCATTGATGTTGCACTAGCGATTGCAACCACATAGGAAGAATCGTTCCATTTTCAGTCTGAGGCTGACAAAACCACCAGATTCATTGAGCGGATTCATCACATCCACCAATATGTCCATGATATTTTGTAGAAATCTAATGCTAAGTACAAGCAATGTCATGATCAACACTTGGTACCGTACAAGTTTCAAGTGGGAGACAAGGTCTTGTTACTGTTACAAGGGAAAAACTCTCTATAACCAAGGGTAAACCACAACAGACATGTATGATTGCAGAAATCAACTCAATTCCAACATGTGCTATATAAACTAATGTGCAATATAAGAAACAGGCCTACCTCGATCCAACGTTTGATGATGTTCCACCGTTGAGAACTTTGACCCAAAGCTTTATACCTACAACAAGTTCTTAACAAACAAGAAGAGAAAGTACATAGTGATGATACAAAAGGGGTTAGCACATTAGATAGCATAATCCATTAATAAACATTACAAACACACCCATGGATAATAATCATATATTTGCAAGATACCAATAGTACGGGAAAGGAGTATTTCTATTAATAATTGATCAACATAAGTGACAACAATACAGACTTTCATGTCGGCACGGTTCAAAACCAAGAAACCAAGTTCCTTCCAATTGAGTTTCCACCACTTAAATCCTCCACCAAAGGCAAGCTCATAGGAAAGAGGCAATGAGGTCCTCTCAACAATAAGGAAAGAGCTTGGGGGCTGAACACTGTGTTCAAACTTGAGGGACAAAGGGATGCAGACTCAATATGAAGTGATTTCTCCAAAGTAACTTTGCTCTCAAAGTTGAATGCTTTCTCCTCTTTTCCATAACTCGAAATTGTGCTCTTATATCCTTCAGAATGCAACTGAAGGGCCGAGTCAAAAAATTTCTAGTATATGGAAGGCCAAGGATTAGATATCTTCTGTCGTGACATGGAAACCTGACCTCATTTTGTATTTTTTGGCACAAATCTCGATGTACGCAGGTTGTAGTGGAGCAACCAGTGGATACACATCTTACATAACTTATAGGGAGTGTATATGTGGAAAAATGTATATTTTTAGCTCTGGATTCATCAAAAAGGGATGATAAGTCTGCATAGGGAAATGGAAAAAGGCCCTCTATGCAAGATAGCAATGGTCAAACAAATGTTGCTATAACAGATTCCCCCTAATGTGTGATATCAGAGGAGTATCTGCGATGACCAAAATACATTATAAATAACCCAAAAGTGGAGTGGTAGAGAACTAGCTGGACAAACTCAATTATTGATTACATTATGTACTGAATTTTCATACATGGCTTCCAAGAATACAATGCAGATCCATGTGGAAAAAATACCAAACAAGTGTTGATGGCCATGAATAGGCAAATAGAAATGCAGTTACATGCCAAAAGTTGTCATAGTCATGAATAAGGCCCAGTGAAGCCAGTCTCAAAATCACTCTGAAGATATCTGTATACCACAAAGTACAATCTAATCTCCCATGATCATTGAATTCAAATAGGTACTGGTCCAATGAAGGGGAAGCAATAGCTCAGGAAAGTTGCGGCCACATAGTGATGTCTTCAAGTCTTCTACACTATCCGCCAAAGGTGAAAGTCTACATCATGTGAATAAAGGAGTTGAGGTCGAACACGATGAGACATTGTTTGATTACCAGTCATTAAGGTATATCATTAACAAACACGAGACAACCTACCAATAATGAAAGTAGGTATCAAGGCACCGAGTACATTCCTACAAGTGTGAAAAAGGAGTCGATGTAGAACACCTGAGAAATCCATTGATCAGGAGACATTGATGTATTCCCATCTGTCAATGGAGAGAGAGCCTGCCACTAATGAATGCAAGTCTCAAGGTACTCATAAAACTCTAGGTCTCGTATCCAGAATAAATGAGTTGAAGTTGATGGAAAGAGACCTACTGAAAGGAGAGCATTGAGACATTTTTCATCTATAAACACGAGGAACAAAGAAAGAGCTTCATGATTTGGTGGAGAACGGACGAAGAACATGTTCACGAACCAATGACCCTGTGCGTCTTTTTCTTGTACTAAATGCAAGTGGTACACGAAAAAGACCCTCTGAATAGCAACCAATGATGAAAAACTGTTGACAAAGGCGAGGAAACCACCAATAAAGCTAATGGCATCCAAGACACTGCATGAATCCCAAAGTGAGAATAGATGTCTTGTTGTCAAATAGAAGGGAAACCACCCAGTCAATGACTAATGATGAAGTGTCTATTGCTGGGTTCAAGTTGACCTACCAATGATGACAGTAGGGCCAGGGTGCATGATAAGACCAAAGTATCATGTGATTCTGAGAAAAAATGAGGGTATGGTCGACATGCAAAGTCAAGATTTTTGAGGAGTGACCGACATAGGTTGATAGACTTCCTTTGAAAAAGAGCATGAAACATATGGTGGACTCCGAAAACATAGACTTAATGATGTGACAATTAGATGCAGGAGGCATCAATAACTTTTTCTATAGAGACTGGAAGAGTAACCAGTCGGTAGAGAAAACTCTATAGCGAGATCAGTTTCCTAAGGCCATGCTAAACCCAAAATTATGATGACACAAGGACTCAATAAATTTGTTCTTTGTTCAAAGGTGACACGACTGCTGCCAATTACAACATAGTACTCCCTTCCCGCCTATCTTTTTTTTATTTTTCATTAAAAATGAATGCTATTATACAGAGGAGGGAATGAGTGTCGCAAGTAATCAAAACTAGTTCTAGCAGTGGAACATACCTATGCTTCATGCAAGGAAATGCATGCGGGAGATGGACACTCAGGGTGATGTTCCCTCCGAGGTATAGGGTGTCAAATTGCGAAGGATATAAACAAGGATCTGCTTGGTTGAGGATGCAAACTTCTTAGGCAACAATTTATAACGCAAAGAGAGAACCGGCTAAAGGCTCAATACTGTAAGTGAGGGCATGATATGCAATCACAACTAAATGCCAAAAAATGTCCCTTTTTATATCTTTTAGTCTAATTGGTGTGAAAAAGGGGTAAACTTGTGCCAAATAGACATCTTTTCAAATCCAATTGACGAGTGTGAAAAAGACAAGTTCACTCGACACTCTTTTCTATTTTTGATAGTGAGTCGGAAAAGAGATTAACTAAGACTCATGACCTTTCAAGTCCAACTTTAACGAGTGGGAAAGGGAAAAATCACTCGATGATATTTTCAGTTTTTAGATGAGTCGGAAAAGAGATTAACTGTGACTCATTTTTTGGTCTTAATCAACATGTAAAGGGGGAGGCCAAGGCTCACATCTCGTTCTTCTATGGAAAGTCAGTATCTCTCGGATAACTGGCAAAATCTTGGGAAAACCCAAGGCTCTCCAAGTCGAAGAGGATAAAGTGATAACGGAGTACATAGTCTTTGATATGGTTTGAATAATTTCTCTTAGTGGAAAATACATAGGTGGGGGTATGGGATGCCCCATCAGGTTGTCCCAATGAAAGGGGGCCTCGTTATGACTTGGAGGGAGATAATTCGAGAGAAGAATAAATATCTCTCGTTCAGAAGGGGGAGGATTTGGAATGTTGATGACATGAATGCAAGGTGTATCATTCTCTTCAGGGAGAGTAGGGTTGACCAGAGATTGCATTGGTGTGGCCACTTCTTCAATTATAGGCTGAAGAGGATGCATAGTAACGGGGGTAAGAGACACTTCACCCTTAACAAAGGGGGTGAGGTTGGGAGAAGATTGCGTCGGTGGAACCACCGAGACAATCAAGGGAGAATTGGTGTGAAGAGAAACCACAGATTCCTCAGAATCTGAAGGGCTCTTGGGTGAACCCCACGCTTATGGTATCTCGACAGTAATCAGACACAAATGAGTAAGGTGACTTCCTTCAGAATTCCTACAAAATAATTTAGGTTTACGACTGAGGCATCTAGGCTTCTCTATGTAACTAGTAGGGGAAAGAGAGTCATCTCCTATACGATGAATAGAAGCAGGAGACATGACATGGCTATGAATTGGGGAAAAAAGAATGGTGCCCCCAACATAATTGGTAGAGGTTGGGGGAAAGCTATTGACGTAGTTTGTAGAAGAAGTTGACCCATCTCTGACATGAATGGCAGAGGTTGGCGATGGAGAATCAATATGACTGATAGTGAATGGGCTGGCGATAGATGGTGGCATTTGATTCCACAGTCTGGGGAAAGATTGATTCTGAAAAATTGCAAG
The DNA here is from genome assembly GCA_000966675.3 of Picea glauca. NCBI lineage: Eukaryota > Viridiplantae > Streptophyta > Pinopsida > Pinales > Pinaceae > Picea > Picea glauca. The sequence continues at coordinate 130,438 of JZKD02S1944128.1, read as the reverse complement.
CCAAGCAAGATCTTGGTATACCTCTTGCCGTAGCCCAGAAAGGTGTTGGTTCAGGCCAAAATGGTCCGAAGAGGTTTGGATGGGCATCGTCACTGAGGTCTGTGAAGAGACTGAGGTAGGATAAGGATTATTTGAGTGAGGATATATATTGCCTCCTTGTGAAGGGGTCCCATAAAGAGGGTAGTCTGAATCGTAAAATTGGTTCTCTCCATATGAAATACCTAGTGGTAATTGAGGACCTGTCATGGAAAAAGTGTTCGAAGGAACTGACATGGCTGACGAAAGATACATGGGTGGGGTGTAATAAGTGGGATAGGCACCCATGTGAGTACTGGATCTTGAAAGAGCATAGCTAGTATTGGATCCATAGGGGGGAAGGTTCCAACCTCCTATGGGGACACGACTCATATCAAACGAAGAAGTAGGCATCAGAGCCATGGTGCCCCTGGGTCCAATGCTAGTATTCATATATCTGGACCAGGGAGAGGGTTGCACGAGGGAAGTCATATCAATAGAAAAATGGCTAGGGACCCAAGGTGTGGACTGGGCATTGTAGTTATGCATACCATTGTAAAAAATGGAAGGGTCTGTCCCCATGAAATTAGCAAGTATCATGGGGTGGGTAGCAGTGAATGAGGGAGAAAAATAAACTCCACTTTCCATAATTATGAAACCCAAAATAAACACCTAAGGTCGACTAGTAGTCAAAGAGCATACCAAAAAGTCAAACGACCAATATGCATGCAAACGGGATAAAGTGGTTGAGTGGCCTCCCTCGCTAGAGAAGGTATGCCTCGCCCAAGAGGGACATGAGACTCCCCGCTAAAGTTTGGAGGTAACAAAATCAGTTATAAGGGCCCTCGTAGACTTAACAACCAGTCGGTCAGATCCCCCTCGAAGAGGTAATCTTCCATAAAGGTTGTGTGTTGTCCAACCCTATCTGACTTAGGATACAAGCAGAATAAACCCTGGAAGTAACCTATGAGATACGTAAGTCAAGAAACTAATAAACCATTGTATAACTGATGCACAGGCGAGAAATCATAAGTTCAGATCACCGTATGGGCAGGATATAAAATCCTGAAACCTTGAAAGCACCGCCTCTCACAGAGGTATGGGTACTAGCAAGATCCCCAAATACGAATAAATCCACAAAATATCTCTGATGTTAGGTGAGTATCCAGGGGTTATCCCTTCAACTAACTGCGCGTGACCTCATGATTAACTCCGGTGTGAGCGGAGCCTCCTGATATTACCAATTATACAATGGACTTCTCAACTCCCTATCTCAAACACATATGTTGATTTAACTGCCTTGGAGAAGTTTTCTCACAAGATCCTATTCCAAGGCACTAAATCCTAGGCTAGTTTGTGCACCCTAAAAATAAAATCGTGACTAATAAATTTTAATTTAAAGCGTAAATTTTATTGGTCGTGGTTACTCAAAAAGGTATGGAAGTGAAACTCATGGTGTTATGACTCTGCAAGAAAATAAATATAGATATAATGCGAAGTCTATATTTAACTTTTCAATGAATGATATGCTAATAAGATCAGTGCAGTCTTCAATTTCAACTCTGCAATTCATAAGTAAAATGCAATCTTTCACTAAATGTGCTAAGCTAATGATAAAGATTCCAAGACGGAAATGCCAACCAATGTAAAATGCCTATTTTTTTGTATTTTCAATATACTAAAAATAAAATGCATGGACTGATGAGAAACCTGATATATAAATTCTACTGTGTATAAAATAAATGAGAAGAATACCAAGCAGCCAAGCAAGTAGCCTAGATAACAAGGACAAATCAAAAATGGAAAACAAAGAGAAAGACTCCACCCAAAAATTCAACTCCAAACAGGTTTCCTATCATTCCAGATAATCTCAACAGCCACTATAGAGACCAAAGAAGGCTCAACAATCTTCAAATCCCACCCAACAGTCACTAAACCAAGCAAACAAGAAAGGGTAAGTGGTATACACGATTGTTCAGGAGAACATAGTGTATATACACTCCTTGCAGTTAGACAGAAAGTGTGTATACACAACTTTCAAGGCAAAAAGGGCATATATTCTTTAAAACAAGGCCAGGCAAGGGAAAAAGGCTAAAAACTTAGATTTAGAATGAACAAAATCTGTCAAGTAGTGATATGACAATAAATACGAAATAAAAAAAGAAATTTAAGAAGAAAAATTACTTCAACCCTTAGAAGGAATATCTCTCCCCAGTGGAGTCGCCATTTCTGTTACAAGGGAAAAACTCTCTATGGCAAAGGGTAAACCACAACAGACAGGTATGACTGCAAAAATCAACTCAATTCCAACGTATGCTATATAAACTAATGTGCAATATAAGAAAGAGGCCTACCTCGATCCAACGTTTGATGATGTTCCACCGTTGAGCACTTTGACCCAAATCTTTATACCTTCAAGAAGTTCTTAACAAACAAGCAAAGAAAGTACATAGTGATGATACAAAAGGGGTTAGCACATTAGATATTATAATCCTATAATAAACATTACAAACACACCCATGGATGATAATCATATATTTACAAGATACCAATAGGACGGGAAAGGAGTATTTCTATTAATAATTGATCAACAGAAGTGACAACATTACAGACTTCCGTGTCGGCATGGTTCAAAACCAAGAAACCAAGTTCCTTCCAACTTGGTCTCCACCACTTCAATCCCCCACCAAAGGAAATCTCATAAGAAAGAGGCAATGAGGTCCTCTTAATAATAGGGAAAGAGCTTGGGGGATGAACACTGTGTTTAGACTTGAGGGGCAAAGGGATGCAGACTCAATATAAAGTAATTTCTCTAGAGTAACTTTGCTCTCAAAGTTGAATGCTTTCTCCTCTTTTCCATAGCTCAAAATTGTGCTTTTATATCCTTCAGAATGCAACTGAAGGGCTGAGTCAGAACGTTTCTAGTATATGGAAGGCCAAGGATCAGATATCTTCTGTTGTGACATGGAAGCCTGACCTCATTTTGTATTTTTTGGCACAAATTCTGATGTACGCGGGCTGTAGTGGAGTAGCCAGCGTATACTCATCTTACATAACTTATAGGGAGCGTATATGTGGAAAAATGTATATTTTTAGCTATGGATTCATCAAAAAGGGATGATAAGTCTGCATAGGGAAATGGAAAAAGGCCCTTTGTGCAAGATAACAATGGTGAGGCAAATCTTTCTATAACAGTTACATTTATAGAAATATTTCCTTACAGGGCCTCATCTGAGGCTCCATCCACTTTTCTTTGGGACTTACATTATCACCAAGACTATTGGTGACAATTATTTTGAGCTCAACACTCCACCCTTCCTTGGCTTGCACCCAGTGTTCAATGTGGACCTCAGAGATCACAAAACAATTGACACCAATAGATCTCAACCCTGACTGCATGAAATAGGCATCCATTGATCATATACTATACACACAGGTCAAGGGCACTCACTAGTAGAGGATCCAACTTTATCGGGTTGTCAAGGTAGAACAACTCCTGCACCAAGGCAAGTGTCTCACCCAGGGCCAAATTCAACAGAAATTTACTCACCTAGTAGGGGCACTCAACGTGCTTTGTATACCATTGCTTCCTAAGGGGGAGGACTGATCTAGGTGGATATTGGTGGCCACCCACCTATTCCAACTGGCTCATATTGATAGCTTTTAGTTTAACATGTTTCTTTGTAATGATGAAATTTATTTGTAATTGTGGTTTCGACACTTCCGCAGATGTCCCGAATCCCTATAGAACATCCAAGTGGATATTGGTCTCCACCCACCTATTCCTGCTGGCTTATTTTTGGAATTTTTCATGTCAGTACATATTTATGTACTTCTAGGGCTTCTTTGGTGCCCTAAATGTTCTTTTGTCTTTCCATATTCAAAATATAAACGGATTCATAGTTTGATGGAAAAATGTGTAGTTCTTGAGAAAACCTTTCAAATGGGCTATCACATGCCTAAAACGAAGTTCGTATGCAAAAGTTATGACCTCGGGAAGTTGAGTTACCAACTTACCCATCGAGGTCCACCTAAATTTTGGCGTTTCATCTCCTAGGATTAGGTTTTTGGATGTTTAGGGTTTTTTCATTCATGAGTAATGTAAAAAATTCCTCTGGAGCCTCACTGTAATCATTATTCTCAGATGAATATGCGTAGAAGCGACATCTCTTCTCATAGATAGCTACCACCATTTGAGAAAGTTGTTTTTAGTTCTATAGTTTTATAGTTTCAACCTATTTTCTTTATTCAATAGAATTTATTGTTCACTGGATATTTGTTTTTGTTCTTTGTATCTTTGTGTTATTGTATTCAATCTATTATTTATTTCATTCTTCTCATAAATCCAGATTAGCAAGGGGGGACTTTTTAAGAGTTGAGAGTACTAGAAAAATGGCAGGAAGTGCCCAAACATAAAAAAATATCCATATGGTGGCCTAGATACAAAATGGTAGCCATTGGCCAGTCATTGACCATTTCCATCCTCGCCACCCTCAGGACCATCCCCAAAATTGATCTTTCTTCTCTTTCTCGAAGAAGCACCTCAAGTGGTTTTGCACTTGGGTGTGGTTGGTTACTCTGGAGACTGCACAAAGAAAAAAATTTGTTATAATTTTTTTTCCACAATGAATTAAAAGACTTACAAAATGATACTTTGTAATTAAAAATAAGTCAACTCACTGCAAATGGTACTGAAAATCATGAGGGTGTTACCCTCTTCCATGACCCTAATATCTTAGTGATGCCACCCTACGCCAGTCACAAGGATCAAATTATGAAATATAAACAAATATGCATAAAATCAATTCCATTCACGATACATGAAAATTCATCATCAACACATTAGCTCACTCTTGAGAAAGGGTGGAGAGTCGATGGTAGGTGGAGCGGTTGGTTGTACAACTTGATCCAAGGAAACATATACTATGGCATCCTTAGTGGATGGAGAAGATGGAAATGGTGGTGGGGGTGGGTGGCATACGAGTGCATCCACTATGGATGGATACGATGGAAGAGGTGGTGCGGGTGGAGCCATTGAGGATGCATTGAATATGAAATATGGTGGGGTGAGAAACGATGAACCCCCATGTGTTGTACAAGTGATGGCATAACCCTTGGTATGGAAATATGTAACCCAAAATATGTGGCAGGGTGCCAAAGGAATGAGATAGTACTATAACTAGAGAAAATATCAACAACCTGCATACATATTAATAATATTGTTATTAGTACCAAATAGTAAAATGAAACAACATAAATACAACAAATTTGAGATTTAAATGAGATATAGATCAACATGTGATACTTGTGAATAAGGTGACATGTCTATCCTAGGTGGACATTTCTCGGCACCGTCTCATACCAAAACTTGTAGAAACACAAGAACATTATAAATTTGAGGATGCAAGAAAATAAAGAAATCACAATGGTGAATTTATCAAATTTGACACACGTATGTTTATGTGGTACATTGAATGAGTAGGATTTCTCTACTGGTGCATTAATCCTGAAGATAAATATTGATTCATCTATCGACATAGAGGGTCTTCTATATGGGTGCAACAATTGAAAAACATCATACAATAAAATATCAAAATAAATACAAAAAATACTATATAAATATATAATGATGAAGAATATAGATATGGTTAAGATACTAACATCCTCCATGAAGATCTGATGTCCACTGGCCTCCATAGGCCCATACCAAGTCTTATCGCAACTCAATCATATGTGAGGCTCACATGAATGACTTCTTTGTCCATGTTTCCTATCCTTGTTGCACTCTTCTCCAGGGGTTGAAGGTCTAATCCCTATGCCAATGTCACCAGCAGGAACCTCATGCTATGATAGTGCAACAAAAATACCATGCTGCACTAGACTTTGAGTTAAGGTTGATAAAGCTACATGTTCCTTTTGCAAGCCCTCTGCAATGGGAGGATGTTGGGAAGGGGGGTTAGGACTTCTCCTAAGGGGATGAGGACATATAATGGGGTCTCACATTGCATAGTCTTGGTCTTGTGCAGACCTTCAACCCACCCCCCTAGAAACCACCAATGTCGAAGTAGTACACATGGTGAACCAAAATAAATCTCTCCCATAATTTCCTTAAAAAAAATAAAGGTGCCTCCCTTTTATTGTAGGGAGGTTTATCAAATACCATTAACCACCTATCCATCTAGTTATAAAAAAATTATGGGTGGATGCATTTTTCCATACAAATGTGTTTCTTGTTGAAAGGTGGTTGTACTCTAGTTCAAGGATGAATAAAAAGAGACATCAAATCTTCTTTTAAAATATTCTAGTCTACAACTTGGCTTCTATCAAGTCCAGTCCTATAAAACTCAAACATCCCATCCATGTATTCATACATACTAGTTAATTTCCCTTGGGCACTTGGAATGGATGATAGAATGGAATCCAATGAAGTTTCCAAGGAAAATCAGATAGGTTCTCCCGTTCTCCTTAATTCATGGACAAGTGATCTCAAGGTGTCCAACCGCTCATCAATCTATGTGTTTATGTTTGGTGGTTGTGCTAGGTTAGGGTTTTCTACACCTTGGTCTGCTTGTGTATGATTTTCATTGTCTCTAGGTTCCATCTTAATAATATCTTCTACAATTTAATAAGTCATGGAATATAAATTATGTCAGTTTATTTAGTTAAAATAGAAGATTACAAAAACATGCAAATACATATTTTAAGAAATTAAAAAAAAACAATAAAATAATCACATGCACATGCATGCATTATTTTATATTCATAATAGATTTCCATTTTCTTATACCATCAAGAAGGATGATGAAAATATATAATTATTTCCATTGAAYGATGAAGACCCTGTAGAAGTGTTTCTAGYGYTTGCAACGTTCCTAAGAATGGTTAAATAAATGAAGGAACATTACAATGTTGTTTAGAGAAAGGTTGAGTGAGGCATACAACACAATGTTATACTTCTAGACAAAAAATTAAGAGTATTAGTGAAATTTATGAGCAAGAAAACAAAATATATGGAAGTCCACTTATGACAAAGGTATTACAAACAACAATTTCATTTGAGGAAACTAGAGGAAATAAATATTAGAAACAACCCATGAATGTAAAATAGGATGCAATGATTAAGAACCAAACATGGAAGCTTGTGTCGTGTCCTAATGAATAAATTTTATAGGTTCCAAATGTGTTTATAAGAAAAAATTTAATTCAAATGGGGCTATAGATAAATTCAAATAAAAAGTGAATACTATTCAAATAATTATTTATCTTGTTTCAAGTCTGAGTTGGCATATTCATCAAATATATGTTAAGAATACATTGTTGAATGAGAATATCCATGGATAAATATATATGAACCAAGCCCTTGTTATGGTGGATAAAAAACATCCTTACTTTTTTAACATGTTGAAGAAATCACTTTATAAAATTAAACATGCTTCATAGGGATGGCATAAAAAATAGATTTTTATTTCCAATAGCATGGATTAAAAAAATGCAAATCAAATAGAAATATCCATGTAAAGAAATTTCAAAGAGAGATCCTTCATATTATTTTTTATGTAGAGGATTTTCTCATTATTGGTCCAAAATATTTTATATTAAAACTTTTAAATTAGACCTTCAAATAACATTTGATGTAGTGATCTAGGCATGCTTCTCAGTTTGCAAGTTTGTAAGCTACATGATGGATTGTCTCTTTCACAATCAAAATAGTCAATATTTTGAAAACAAATAAAATCCTTGATTACAAACTTTTTTTTACTCCATTTTATTGTGGATTCAAGCTTCCCAAGGAATTTCATTCCAAGAAGGTAGATGATATATTATATAGGAAACCTAGTTTATTTAACACACACTAGACCAGACATTTTCTTTGTAGTTAATCTAGTTTCCTTCTCTATGCAACAACCTGGATAAATTCATTGGTTGGCTGCTAAAAAAATTTCCCTATATCCATGGTACACCGCACTATGCCATCCATAGATGATTTTAGGGGCTAAATTTCACCAATGGGCTAATTTTCCATGGATTTTCCCAAAAACATATTCAAGAATTTCCATTTTTTTTAAAACCAATTCACCCAAATTCCATAGAATAAAATTATTTTACCTTAAAAATTGCCAAAATTTTATAGAAACTATATACAATCCTTAGAAATTTGATTTTTTTTTCCAAAAATATTGCCAAACATTTTACATTTTGCACATTAAGGTCTGGTAATATTATCCCATGTTTCTACATTTAAATATAAATTCCCATCCTTAAAATTATCCATGATGCCATCCATTGTGCTTCTAGTCCAAAATTTCTTTTGTAGGATACACTAATTTGGATTTGGGTGGGGTGATGTCTATGATAGGAAATCCATAGTTGGCTATGTTTTCCATTTTGGATCAATATCTATTAATACTTTGGTGAGATGGAGTATAGAGAAAGAAATGAATCAAGAAAAGAAGCAATGTGGATTGAAAATGTCTTATTAATGTTTGTATTTACCTGAAATTCTATAAATGCTATATTTTGTGATTATGAAAGTGAAATCTAGGTTGCAGACAATCCAATTTTTCATGCTAAAATAAAACATGTTGAGATTGATATTCATCTGAGATATTGTCCAAGAACAAGTTGTCAAATTACAATATTCATGTAGTGATTAACAAATTGTTGATATTATTACCAAAAGTATGACTAAAGCTAAATTTTTGAATCTACCAAGTATGTTGGGCATGTTGGAGGTTGATATTAAGGGAGGAATAGATGCAAAATGCTCCCCTCCACTAAGGTTTTTCTTGTAAATTCTCTATAGTTATTTTTAGAGGGGAAATGTTAGGCAGTGAAAGAGGTGACTCTATGAATTTTCCAGATGAGATTTGCTTAGAATATTAGAAGTTTATATTCTTTAGATTATTTCATAATATATTAAATTAATTGACTAAAAGTAAAAAATTAGTAGAATAGGAGAAAAAATCAAGCACACCTGGCTTGAGTTGGACATGGTGGAAAGATATTGTCTTTGCTTGTTGCTATACTCCTCTTTATCTCAATGAAATGGAAAACATGAGGCATGGTATATGCAAATGGCCACAAATTGCACCCA
>JZKD02S1944128.1:108732-121103 GCA_000966675.3 Picea glauca | reverse complement strand
AATGCCACATAAACTTTGAAATTATTGTTAAAATAGTTATAACAGAAAATAAAATGTCAATAGTGATAAACTTAACAAGATTAGAGAATGCCCCTGGTTAACATTCACATATGGGTGAAAAATGTATTAACACTAAGAATGTTATATATTGATTTGAGAGAATTGAGAGCGATGGAGAGTGAGGTAGGTTAGAGTTGCAGGGTCATGAGTTAGGTTTTATAGATATGGGCCTAGTTTTCTTAATTGAATGAAAATAGCGGTGGAAGAGGTGGGAACGTCATGAAAGAAAGAGTCCTTAGGTTAAACCAAAAACAAATGATAGAGCGATTAGCCAACATTCAAGGACGCAGTGCTAGGGAAAGCACAAAAGTGATTAGATGATACCAAAATGGGGGGTGTAGGCAAGGATGGCACGGACATGCTTGCATAGTGAAAAAGTATCGGATCTCAAAAAACAAATCTGAATGTCTATCATGCACACACAACGAAAAATACAAGGTATGAAGTGACCTCGTCTAGTATTGGTAACTACATAAAACACATGAAGCATCACACTTCAATAGGAAAATTCATGTGTATTTGGCCATCAAGGAAATTGCTCAATGGGTGGGTGAGTTCCAGATGGAAGATAAAAGGGAAAGTAGATCTAAATCTAGGATCCAAAGGATTATTTACAACCATATTTGAAAATACTATAGACATAAACAAGGTGTCTTATGAAGAGCCTTATTTTCTCAACTCAACTAGTCATCATTTTTTCTAGTGGACATAAATATTTTCCCTAGAGAAGGAAGAATTCACGAGTGCCCCATTTTGGACCAGACTATACTCATTCCCTCAAGAATTATAGGATATAGAGACATTGGAAGGAATAGGTAATACCCTGGGATCATTCATTAAAATATATGATATCACAAAGGCTTCCAAATACACCTCGTATGCCTAGATCTATGTTTACATGAATGTAGTAGGAGCCCTCTCGGAAGCAGTAACAATATCCTACCAAGACAATGAATGGAGCTAGGCAGTGGACTATGAAAATATCCCCTTTAGATGAAGGAAATTCCATATTCATGGTCACTTGTTTCTTGATTTTCCGTTGAATATAAAACAAAATGATACTAAGAAGAAAGAAGGAATAGATGCAGGAAGTTTCACTAAAATCCAAGGATATCAGAGGGAAGTGAAAAGACAAGGAAACCAAACAACCAAGGAGGTGGGCACTGATAGAAATAAATTCAAAGACTTAGAGGAAAATAACTCAGATAGCGAAGATCAAACACATGAAGAACTAATGAAACAATAGGTAAATATATTGCATACCCCAATGGATCCAGATCCAAAATAAAAATTAGGAGAAACAACAGAAACACTAGATACCCAAGGAAAGTCACTGAAGACAAGAGAAACAAAACTTGAATCAAGAGGACCAGATCACATAAAATCAAGATGAAGGATATTATGATATAGAAATGGAAAAGGATAAAAGACAGACAAAAAACCGAAAGAAATAACATGGAGAACAGGAAGCAAAGGCCATAAATAACGATCGGGCGTCGAATATATAAGAGGAAAAAAAGAACAATAGTGGGAATTAAATAGTCTCGGGGATATTAGCTAGCACATCGGGTGGATTCGGGGGTCGAAAGCAATCCCCTGAAGATCCTAAAGAAAACACCCAGTGAGGAAAAAAGAACGGGACGAAAACCATACATCCATATCATTGAAGAAACGAGAGCACACCTGGTTTACTCAGGCCAAATGGAAGGATTCCTGGAAAGGTAATTCAAAAACCAATAAAATTGGTATCATGAAGATAATATCATGGAATGTGTGTGGTTTTAATGCTCATCCAAACATAAAATGTTGAAAAAAAGGATAACTCGAGAAAAGGCAGAGACAATAATGATCTAGGAAACAATGTGTGATAAAGAAATTATGGTAAAAATAGAAAAGAAAGTATGAAAAGAGTGTGAGGTATAAGTGATAGGCTCATAAGGTGCATTTGGTGGCTTGGTGATCCTTTGGGACCCAAAGAATTGGAATTTGGACCCGTTCACCACATTCCCAAGGATCCTCACCATGATCTATGCAAGGATAGGATCTCAAACCCATGGATTAATATATAATTTCGATGGTCCCCATACTCCCCTTCTTAAGAGAAATTTTCTTGATTCCCTAAACCATCTTGGGGCCACCCTTTTTGGAGATTCTTGGGTTATTGGGGGAGATTTCAATATGATCACCACACTCTGGGAGAAAAAAGGAGGATTCAGGCATCTAGAGGGTGAGAGTGAAGTCTTTTGAGATTGTATCAAGAGAAATAGACTAATCGATATCCATACCAGCAATGGCCCGTTCACCTGGAGCAACAAGAGAAGGGATATAAAAAAATTATTTGTTCATATAGACATATTTTTGACCTCATAAACCTTATTTAAAGGACAACAAGCAATATAAATGAAAGTCCTCCCCTTCTATGTTTCATATCGCTAGCCGATCAACTTCATTTTGGAGGATAATTTAGCGCCTCGTCCCAAACCCTTCTGTTTTGAAATTTTTTGGATTGACCATCAATATTTTATGCAAAACATTCAAACCTGGTGGGATAAGAACCCAAATCTGTATGGTACCAAAATATACCAATTTCAACAAAAGTTGAAACACATCAAAATATAAATCAAGAAATGGAACAAGTAAGTGTTCAGGAACATCTTTGAGGAAAAAAACCAGTTGGAGAAAGAAATGGTGACAATTCAACCGGAAGCAACAACAAGGGATAGAACATAGGAGACCAAATAAAGAGAGGAACAACTCATATTGGAATTAGATAAGAAAGAACACTAGGAGGATATTTTTTGCAAAAATCTAGAGTAAGGTGGTTGAAAGAAGGAGATAGAAATACAAAGTTCTTCCATAACTCCTTGCTACTAAGAAGAAATCAGAACTGAATCAAAAATATTACCAAACCATATGGAGAACAAGAAGAGTCCACAAAACACAGAGAAATGGATTTGGTAAATCATTTTAAACTCTTACCCATATAACCAAAAGAGAATAGGGAGGAATCCATCTAATAAATAAAAAGAAGCGTCCCAAAACTAGCTACCCCAAATCAAAACATATTTTTAATGGGGAAAGATTCAATAGAGGAAGGTGTAAAGGACGATTATGGAAGTAAAAATGGGTAAGGACTTGGGGCCAAACAGATTCACCACTAAACTCTTCCAAAAATGTTGGAAAATCATCAGAAAGGACATTTGGGAGGTTGTAACATAATTAATATCACTTGGGTTTATTCTCAAAGCCTTCAATGTCGCCTTCATTTTCTTAATCCCAAAGGAAAAAAAAGGTGAATACAACAGATATTTTAGGCCGATAGCGCTATGCAACATCATCTATAATATAGTCTCCAAACTTAATTCCAACAGACTCAAAATATTATTGAAAAAAAATATATCCAAGGAATAGGGGTGGTTTGTAGAAGGAAGACAAATTCTTGATGGGATGACAGTTGTGCATGAAATGGTTCATTCCATGCAGAAAAAAAAAGTAGGTATGTTCATCAAATTAGATATGTCAAAGGCATATGATCACATAAGTTGGAAATTCTTGCAAAATATTCTAGAGGATTTTGGCTTTGCATAGTAATGGGTACGCTAGATTTATGGGCTAATATCCTCAGTCTTCATTTCAATCCTAGTCAACGAATATCCTTCCAAAAGTTTTAACCTAAAGAGAGGAATCAAACAAAGGTACCCTCTCTCCCCTTATCTCTATATCATCCTAGTGGAAGGGCTGGGAAGATTGCTCCAAAAGGCAGTGAGTGAAAAGAAAATCCAAGGAATAAAACCATAGGAGGAGGTTGACCCTGTTACCCACCTCCACTTTTTTGAAGACAACCTTCCCATAAGTGCACCCAATGTTAAAGAATCCAGAACAATCAAGAGCATTCTCAACATATACAAAGAAGCCTAAGGTATGGTTATAAGCCTCTCTAAATGTCAAAAAAAATTCTTTAACACCATGATTGTTTTCCAAAGAAATACAACCTTGATTCTAGGGTTCGAAAGAAAATGCCTCCCCTCCAAATATATGGGAGCCCCACTAATTGACTGTTGACATTTGAATACGTCAGGACTGAAACGACAACTTCATGAGGACATTAGTCCCCCTTCGTTTTTAGAGAGGTGGTACTCCTCTTTGGCTAAAATATATATCTTTGAATATCTTGGAGTAGGGAGAGTGATAGACAACAAACCCCAAATATTTATTGCTTGGATTTAAATGAAAATGGTTCTTCAATAACCCAATATGATCTTTATGTGCATCAAAAGTTTTTTTACATTAAGAAAATATTGAAGGAGGGCTTCAACATCAGAATTAAATTGTGATCAACATCGCACACAATATTCTTAATTATAGATAAATATGTCCATGTCTTCTTCATGAAAAAAAGGAGAGAATAATTTGATCATCTCAAAGAACTTTAAAAGAGTATTGCTATCAATATCTAAACAAAATTTGATAGTTCAACCTCAAATACCTCATACATAAAACTCAAAGTTACAAGATACAGTCAAGATCAACCTCAAAGCAATTCTTTGTGGATTTTTCTTAATGAAAGATGTTATTCATTACAAAATCTTTGACAACCATTTATTTGGCTAAAAATAATCCATGATCATATAAGAAAAGATATTATAAGAATACAAGAAAAACACTCAACAACTTAGCCGTGTTCCCAACTCTGAGATTCAAGTGCCATAAAGCTATGAGAAGTGGTGTAGAAGAATAGAAAGAATGGAGAAGATGGATATTTTTTTTATTTTGATCAGAGGATTTATTATATATCCATGGTTATACCTTCTTCTTCCTTTGATCTTCTTCCCTGCCCCTTTGACAATTCTGATTCTTAGAACCTTTTGATGAAGTCTCTCTTCTCTTTTTAAGATGAGATTTTCTAACTACTTGAGTAGTTAGGGTTTCTCCCTTCTAGAAATTCTCTTACAAGTTTCTTCTTGAAAAATTCCCTGTAATTAATGCCTCATTATGTCCTCGTTAATGAACTCACATCATTAATATATGTATATTGAAAATGGGTCCCTTTCCTTTTTTAATAATTTTTTTTAAAATAAACTTTTAGTTTCACAATTTAATTAATTGCCCATTTAAAATAGGAGGACCGCGTTTTAATTTTATGGGAATGATAATTATTTTTTTATCCGTGGAAACCAATTCTTATGTGATATTCATCATCTTATATTTCCAACGATATAATTTTTTCACAAATCTGTCGCTTGGATCTCAAGATATGAGCTCGTGAAGTTGAGATGTCACGTAGGCCCATTAAAAATGAAGCTAACTGATATTTTTATTTTTGGGGAAAATGTAGCAACCTTCTACGTCAAAATAAATTTCCAACGGTATAAAGTTTGTGCGAGTCTGACACCCAGAACTCAAGTTATGACCTTCAAAAGATTAACACTCAGCCATCATTAATCAAAATTCATGGTCAAATCTGGGCCCTTGGATTAATTTCGTGCTCTCCACTAATTAGTTTCCACGTGTAAGTGTAAGGTTCTTATTGGATGCCATGTGGCACCAATCCATGATCTCTAAGTGACATGATCTTATTATATTGCAAATGTAATAATATTATTGGTTAAGAAATGAATATTATAAAAAGGCTATGAATTAAATATTATAAAAATGTTATGGTATAATGTTTTATGAAAAAGGGATAAATGTGGGAGGAATGGGAGTGTAGGAAAGGGGGAAAGGGTAGTATAGGGGAAGGGTATAAATGTAGGTGGAGGAAGAGGGGAGGGATAAATGTAGGGAGAAGAGTGAGGTGAGGTGGGTGAGGTGAGTGTGTTAGAGTATCAGGTTGGTGAGTATGAGGAAGTGAGGAATGAGGGTGAGGATGTGACGAATGAGGGGAGTGGGTGAGCTCGCCACCGCAAGTCTGTTTTTTTTTTTTAATTTCTAAGTATGATATAAAGGGAAAAGGGGGAGTGAGGAAGGTGAGGGGGAGTAGTGGGGCAGTATTTTGGAGTGAAAGTGAGGTGTGAAATGAGTGTGTCAGAGGTGGACATGAGGTAAGTGATGGGGAAAGGTGATGGATTTGTGGCAAGTCTGACTAACCACTATAACTCAAATAAAATTTAAGTATGGGAGAAGGGAATGGAGTGGAGTGGAGTGGGTAAATGAGTATGGTGGGTTCCCAAGAATGATAGAATATAAGATTTTTAAAGGTGTTGATCCTGACACATGAATATTTTTAAGGGTCTTGGGCCCGAAAATTGAAGAAAACCAGGGTATTGAACTCGGAAATTTGAATACGTCTTCAATAAATTAGCTTTATTCCACATGGAAGAGGCGTTGTTTTCTTCTTAAAAATTTAAATTTGGATATCTTGAGCATACACACTCGGATTTATGATCCGAAAAATGTGTGGCGAAGATGAGACCAAGGAGTATACAAGGAAATTATAATAGTTCAAATTTTTTCATCTTCTGATATCATTTTTTTTATTAATCCAAGAGAGGGAAAATATAGATGACCAAATTTTGGTCAACATTGAACAAGCTATTAGAAACTCGTATTGGCAAGAGATATTGAAAAAACTTGAAGAAAAGTTAAACAATTGGACCCATAGGTTCTTAATCCTACCTGGGAGAACCCTTATCATCAAATCCATCCTTTGTTCATTTCTCTTGTATCTTTTTTCAATATTGGTTGCACCAAAAGGAATCTTAAAAAGAAATATAAACCTCCAGAGAACCTTTCTTTGGGGGGTGCTACTAAAGAAACAAAATAAACCTTAATTACTTGGGAAAAGATATGTAGGCCAAATTCCCATGGTGTGGTCAGTATCAGGGATCCCTTACATGCAGGACAAACCTTAGCAACTAGACTATGGTGGAGGTGGATAAAAAACCCAGAGGCCTTTTGGGACAAATTATGGAAGATTAAATATGCCCCTGAGGTGGAGCTACAGGTCTCATCCATATGAATGTGAATCAACTAGGGTACCTCATATGGAACAATGCTTGCTAGAACAAAGAGCTGGTTCAAAAGGATAGCTTCTGGGAGGTACATAATGGTAGGGAAACTCTTTTCTGGGATGATTCTTGGGAACAATTCCCCATTCTATTGAACCAAGAAGGGATGGAACATGCTATAAATTCCCTATTGGAAAAAGTATGGACCTTGGTCCATCATTATTGGAAGAATTCGGGAACCCCAAAAACAAACTATGAAAGGACCTGGAAATACCTGGCAGATTGGCCAGTTCCCTTGGACACAGAGGTCAAGAACCCCATGGAAGAGGATCTTTCTCTTAGAAAAATGAAAATTCAAAATGGGTTGGATATTATTCATTAGGGAAGTAGAGATGGAGTCACTTTCAAAGTAAAATATTCCTACTTAAAATAAGTAAACCTGTCAAAGATAGACAAGACAAAGGACTGGAAGCGTATTTGGCAACCTAGGATTTGTTCTAATATCGGCTATGAAACATCTAAGGGAGGGATAAAACCCAAAAAATATCACCACAAATTGGATACTATCTCATGGTTGGGTGCAAACCACTAACCTAATTCAATAATTCCAGGTGATTAACCCATCCTAGGTGAGAAGGAGTGAAAAATTAGTGGTGGACTACTTGGCCAACCTAGGAATCCAACATAGGACTCAATCATCCAGGTTGAATATGGGGAACCCCACTCAACAAAAAAAATGGTAGGAGGCCACAAGAATAAATGATATCAACATGATTCATCACACGACGAGAAATGATAAGGACAAGGAAACACCAGTCAAGTTGGAGGAACACAATGAGACAATAGTCAAGAGGATGAAATACTGGGGCCCAATAGGTGAAACAAATCAAGCCACTCAGACCCCTAATGAGACAAGGGAAACAATTGGAAAGCATGAAATAATAGGTACTTGTCATGATGAGATGGATCATTCTATAGAAGGGGTCGATGATCATGTCGACGAATCCAACCTCATGTAGCTTCGATGATTAAATATGCCACGAAGGAGTCATGACGTTCTTCCTCCACCACTTCCACTTTCACTTATATGTGTCAGTCTTCTTCTTATTCTTGGGGTACCAATCCTTTACCAAATTATTTATCAATATGAAGGGACTGTAGAAGGAAACATTCCCAATGCGACATTTTCCTTCCATCTTTTCCAAGGATCGTTTCATGATTTCTATGATATGATTCACGTAGGGAGAAGTTGTACCTATAGTACTTCTGCATTGATTCTCATAAGCACCTTTAAGTCCTTGGATCTCATTCACACCATCAATTTTTTCCTTCAACATGCTCATGCTATTGTTTCTCTCCCCCTACATTGATGGTGCTTGGCCTCAAGCTTCATTAAGAAGCCACTTCCCATCCAATATTTTTCTAGTGACCTAAGGTGCCCCTTTCATTCAAGTAAGTTAGGGTAGGTAGATCATGTCTATACATAGTTTATTTATTCAGTCAAAGTTTTTCACAATAAATAAATTGCGAAGTGCGTGTTGAAATTTGAAGATGACTCCATAGCCCAATGGAGAAGGTAATTGTTCTTCAGATTCTGGTGTTTTCAGCAACCCACAAGGGGTCACTATTCTGCAGTAGGAGCCAGTTGTTGAAAAAAAAAATCATCTATATTTTCCCACTCCTTGGATTCATAAAATCCTTGATATCAAAAGAACACATTTTTGAACTTTTATAAGTTCATTTTGCAACCCTCAGTATCAGCTTCACCATGCATTTTTCGTATAAAAAATCCATTTTCGTATGCTTAAGTTATTCAAGATCTGGTCTGGAGATCCAATTTTGAAGAATCTTTCTAAGTATTAATTTTCTTATATATTTTTCCGAATTTTGGCTAAGTATTCTCATCACTTATTTCCCTCACCTTGCATTTCCACACTTAACATTTTTTCTCTTATCACCACTCTTCTCCATATGCTCAACTAGTCTCTACACTTATATGTTTTTGGGACTCTTCCTTCATCTCCTTATCGGGTTGGTGGGTTGGTAGACTCATACATTCCCTCATCTTCTCACACTACCTCACTTGACAAATCACTATATACATATTACACTCTCTACCTCCAACGCCTACATTTCTCCCCTTACCTCCCTTATCATTCAAAAATTTAACACTTAGAATTTTTTATGAATTTGCGGGTTCACGGTTTGGCAGGATTTCATCTCCACCCACTTTCTCATGTCATAAGTCCACTACTACACTTAGTCATTTTTAAATTGCGTGGGTTCACGGGTTCAACTCCTCATCCTCCATTTTTCGTGAACTTCACTTTGCACCCCAAGTTCCATGATATACATTTTGACCATCATCCTTGACATGGGTGTCGAGCTCCAAAGTATTTTATTCCTCTTGCGTGAAAGTCCAACCGAATTTCTTTCTACACTTAGTATATTTTTGATCACCTATACAACTGTGGGTTCACGGGTTCCCCGGTTAGCAGGTTCATGAAAAGTTTTATATTCAAATTCTCTCTTGTCCTTCCCCACAACCTACAAAATATCCCGTCGAATTATGATACCCGCAATTTTCCCTCATCCCCTCTCATCCCATCTCCCATACTTAGCCAAATTCTCAAATCTATTCCAAGGCATGAAAACCATCAAATGAGAATATGACACATGGCAATGAATGAGGTCATGATACATGGGAAATCAACATTGGAGACATGTGGAAGTATACAATTTGAGACACATGGTGTGATATTATTGGATTATTGATCATGGTGTTTGGGCTTGATGTGGACGACGATGAGATTCCAAAAAAATATTATTTTATTCAACAATTTTCCAAGGGCTGAATCCTCCAAGCTCCATAATTTCTTCTCTTCTCGTGTTTCTTGCTAAGTGTATCAAACACTTAGTATTATACATCATGAAGAATATAATATCCTAATGCATGTGGGATAGTTTTTTTAAACCAAAAAGTTGAATTTTATGAAGGGAGGTGCATAATTAAGCCAAGGGCCCACATTTTCCCATCAATTTTGATCGACGGTGACTGAGTGTTGATCTTGCAGAGGCCATAACTTGAGCTCTGGATGTCGGAATCACACAAAATTTATACCATTGGAAAATCATTGAAACATAGAAGATGGTGCTACATGTTTAAGTGTTGAAAGTTGATACATTGTTCTTAGAAATTAAAATATCAGTCAAATGCATTTTTAATGGGCTTGTGTGAAAACTCAACTTAATGACCTCATATCTTGAGATTTGGGCGAGAGATTTGTGCACAAATTATATGGTTGGAAATATAAGACGATGAAGATAACATAAGAATTGACTTCCATGGCTAAAAAGTTGATTATCATTTCCATAAAATTAAAACAAAGTCCTCCTATTTTAAATGAGAAATTAATTAAATTGTGAAATAAAAGTTTATTTAAAAACTTTTATTAAAACTGGAAAGGGACCCATTTTAAATATGTATATATTTATTATATAATTTAATTAATGAGTAATTAATGAGAAACTAATTAAATGGAATGTTTCAAGAAGAAATTTGTACATGAATTTCAAGAGAGTAAGAAAACCCTAACTTCTCACGTAGTTAGAAAATCTCTTCTTAAAAAGAGAAGAGAGGCTTCGTCAAAGGTTCCAATAATTAGTATTGTGAGGGGGTAAGGGAATAATATCAGAGGAAGAAGAAGGTACAACCACATATACACAATCAAGCTTCTGATAAATAAAAAGAAATATCCATCTTCTC
This sequence comes from Picea glauca, assembly GCA_000966675.3. Classification (NCBI taxonomy): domain Eukaryota; kingdom Viridiplantae; phylum Streptophyta; class Pinopsida; order Pinales; family Pinaceae; genus Picea; species Picea glauca. The sequence continues at coordinate 110,330 of JZKD02S1944128.1, read as the reverse complement.
CATTCTTTCTATTCTTCTACACCACTTCTCGTATCTTTATGCTTGAATCTTAGAGTTGGGCACAAGGCTAAGTTGTTGTGTGTTTTTCCTGTATTCTTCTACATAATTTTCTTGTATGATCATGGAGTATTTGCATCCACATACATGACTGCCAAAATTTTGGTAATAAAGAACATTTCTCATGAATAAACTCCACAAAGAATTGCTCCAGGGTTGATCTTGAATGTATCTTGTAAATTTGAGTTTTAAGAATGAGATATTTGAGGTTGACCTATCAATTTTTCTTTTATTACTAATTTCAGTACTCTTTTAAAATTCTTTGATTTGATCAAATCATTCTCTCCTATTTCTCATGAAAAATATATGGATGCCTTTATATACTATTAAGAAGACTGTGTATGATGTTGATCACAATTTAATTCTGATGTTGAATCCCTTATTCTTTTCTTATTGTAGACTTTTTCTACACATAAATATCATATTGGGTTATTGAAGAACCATTTTAATATAAATCCAAGCAATAGATATTTGAAGTTTTCTTCCTAGAACTCTCCCTAATCCGAGATATTCAAAGATATATTTTTTAGCCAAAGAGGAGAACCACCTCTTTAAAACCGTAGGGGGACAAATGTCCTCATGAGGTTTTCATTTCATTCTTGATGAATCCAAGTGTCAACAAATACTAAGTGCCTTATTTTGCTTCATTGCTTTCAACTTTGCTAGTGTGTGAGAAATTTGAATGACTGATGGTTTGGTTCATAAAGAGAGCAGTCCATCCATATCTTATTTAGGTGACATGGTGGTTATCGGTTAAGGTTTTGTTTTATCAAAAAAATTAATCCAAGCCTTGCATGTTCTAAAATTGATCATATACCTCATTTATTGCATCCATGTTTCTATAAAGTAGGGAAAATGTTCCAAAAAATTTACATCAACCCAACCATTCTCGCAATTCCCTTATTCACTTGAATACCGCTTTCTTATGTAAAAATGTAAATGTGACACCTTATCTCTAGTGGCAATGATATAGTCAATTTGTTATTTTCAAAGGAAAAATAGTTGTTAGTTAGTGTAGACTACAACAACACCACGGATATGATTAAAATCATGTGTTTAACTATGAAAATATTTCTTGATTGGTATGGAATTTGTTATATATATGTTATTCAAATATTCAATCATGTGTATCTAATATTATACCAACTACTTTTCCTTTTAGGTAAAATGTTTGGCAAATAGCTAAAAATCAAATTTATACAATTGAAAGAAATTATAAATCATACACACATGTAATATAAATCCTTGGTTAAAAGAATCAAACCTTAACCTAATATTTCAACATTGCACCATTATCTCCATCTCAACATACCAATGTTAATTAATTTTCTTCTAGTTTTACATTCATTATAGTTTTACACGATATTCATGATAATGTTAAATATTATATATAAAAAAATTCATTAAAATTCAAAAGACATTACAACAATATATTTGTTAAGATATCAACATGTCGCTTGTGGGAATTGAACTTGGGTGGGAAGGATAACAATCATTCCTCCCAATCACTCGAGTTAAATGCAATTGACAAGGAACAACAC
>JZKD02S1944128.1:90457-101016 GCA_000966675.3 Picea glauca | reverse complement strand
TAACTCCTAAGTGTCTAAATATCCTAACATCCCCCCTTAAGAACAACTTGGGATAGGATTGAAGGATTTACAATAATGACACAATAGGAGAAGGAAGGAGGCATTAGAGCCTATAATTGTATCCTCCAAAAAACTTCTCACCCCTAAGACCAAATAAATCCCAAGCCCAAACAAGATGAGGATCAGACACAAAACGAAGATCCTGATGGAGACAAACACCCATACTAACCATACTACACTCCTTGTTTGAGTAACCAAACCACAAAGCGACCTTTCCATCCTGCTCTAGACTAGGGGCATAAACCATAACTGCCAATAATGAACCATATGAGATTTGGAGGCCAAGCCAGGAACCTTCAAGTGTGGTCAACTAACAGTACTCAAGGTTGTTCCTTTTCTGTTCCTTCATTGAAAACCGACCTGGGTTATCACATAGTCATACCCATACAAAGAATGATAAGATTGTCAATTCAACTAGTAAGAACATTTTGCCCATCATTCATAGCTTCCACCATCACCAGCCATGATAACTCAATGGAAATCATGTACTCCACCACCTAATAATTTTCTTGCAAAGCCTATTCATAATCAATTGGTTACTATACCAATGTCTTCAGGCTCTATATCTGGACATGGTTTCAAACCTGGTTGAGAAAGAGTTCACACTCGTCTTGATTATGTCCTCCCACATCACACCATGCATATGTAACCCCACTAGGTTTTGACTGTGATAAGGCTATCATCCTTGGCAGAGTGGCAAAAGAACGACATGCTTGGGCGGTCACATCTCCACCGGTCGAGACCCATCTGGGTGACTTCGAAATTATTATTAAAGTGAAAAAAAAGTAAAAAAAGTAAAATAATAAATATAAATATTTATTAAATAAAATAAAATATTTTATAGTAAATAATTTGTTTGGTTAAATTTAATTGTATTTAAAAATAAGTGTAGAAGTTCATTTTAAATATCAAATTTTAAATTTCAGTACAACCTTCTTTTCATCTCAATTTAATTTCAAAAAACATTTGTTTAACAATAAAGAGAAAGAAGAATTATTATTGAGAATTTTTTTGTTTAACAATTAAAAAAAATTATTGGTGTGAAATTTTTTTTGAGAAAAAAAAATTATTATTGGGAAAACAATTAAAAAAATAATTAAGAGAAAGAAGAATTATTATTGGGAAAACAATTAAAAAAAAATTATTTTTTTTGTGAAAAAACGATTCTTTAACAATAAAGAGAAAGAAGAATTATTATTGGGAAAACTTTTGTTTGACAGTTAACAAAATAATTATTGTTGTGAAATGATGGAGGCCAAATAATCTTAACAAAATGTTATGTATAAGATAATAAGAGTATGATAATGATAGATTGTAATCTAGGTGTTAACAAAATGTTATGTATAAGATAATAAGAGTATGATAATGATAGATTGTAATCTAGGTGTTAATTTTAGGTAACTATACAAATGAGGAATAAAAAATGGAAAACAAAAGATGAAAACAAATAAATGGAAGAATGGGTAACGAACTAACCATTCAGAAGTGGTACGTGGGTCGAGGATCATTTTAAAAATTAAAATATATGACCATTTTGTATGTATAATTAATATGGACATTTTTGGGAATAACTAGTCCATAATGTTAAAAACAAGATTTAATAGAATTAATAATATATATAGTTAATATTTTTAAAAAAGAAACAACATTTAACTTTTTATATGTATATAAAGTTTGATATTTTTATTAATTATTTAGGTGTGGAAAAAACTTGCATATTCTGTGTGAGGATGATGATCGAAGGATGTACCTAATAGCCATCTACCTTTGATGTTTGTCCTTGGCTGAAGGTTTGCCTTGCGCTCCGATGCGTTTATTTAACCTTGCAATATGATTGTTGGTGAAGTTTATCCTTAAACTCGACATGCTTATATCTTGTCGTTATCTCGTTTTTGCCCCGTTGTTATATCTTGATGGATCAGTTTTGACCTTGCATTGTTATTCTTCGACCATTTATAACTCTGCGATTGTGGTGTTGGACAAATTTTTAACCTTGCTTTTTTATTCTTGGATAAGGTATAATGTGTGTTGGATTGGTGTCCTAGTAAATGTGAAGATTTAATCTCAGTCTATTTTTTTTTAATTGGTGTGTGGACTGTAGAATATTTAGTTTCACTCTGCGTTTTTTTAGGCATTCGAGAAATAGAAAAAAAAAACCTTTAATCTCTAAGTCTGCATTTTATAATTGGTACACTGGAATTGGTTATGTGGTGTTATTATTAGTCTCTGTTGGGTGGGTATTGTAGCTATGGACAACAAATTAATTCCCTGTCTACGATTTGGGGATCCTGGGAAAATGAAAAACAAAAATAAAAAAAGGAACGTCCTTGTTGTCTTGGTTTGTGTTTTTGCTTGGACTATAATTTTCATGCCTGAATCCATTGAAAACCATTTCTTACACATCCCTGTTTGCATTGTTGGGTAACCCAGGCGTTGGAAAACGGTTTATAAACTCCTTGTTGTTACCATGATTTTATTTCCTTGCATTCTACGTCTCACTGGAATTATAACCTGCATCCCTACTGTTGCCACGGTCCATCACCACGAATTTATTACTCAGACTTTTATTCCCACATTTTTTTCTCTGTCACGGATTTCATTTCTACACTATTGCTGCGGTTACATCTCCACGATTTTATTATGTCGGTTGTATCCCCACGACTTGACTGTCACAGATTTCATTCTTTACTATTACTACGACTTGACTGCTCACGATTTGCTCCAGAACGTTTGCCTGAGTGGTTGTTTAAAACGCCCACGATTTTTCTCCAGAACGTTTCCGTAGTGGCTGTTAAAATGCCCACGATTTTTCTCCAAAACGTTGTCGGAGTGGCTATTAAAACGCCCACGATTTTACTCCAAACATTTTATTGAGTGGCTATTTAAAACACCCACAATTTTTGCTTAAAAACATTTGTGGAGTGGTTGTTGAATTCGCCCACATTTTCACTATTTAATGCATAACCTGACTTGTTGAAATGACCATGGTGGATATTTAAAAATTTGACTAAGTTGTTGTTGGATTCGCCCACGTTTTTAGCCTTTTAATTCATAAACTGACTTGTTGGACTGACCACGTTTGCCTTTTAAATTTGGAGTATTTCTGTCATTGAATGGGCATGATTTGGCACCAACTATGTATTGCATGTTTGTTGTTATTGCTAAAGCGTTGTCTTGGGTCCATTAACTGCCTGGATTTTTCCACAGTGAATAAAATGGTTAACAGATAGGTAAATGCCTTGTGAATGTAAGATTCTTGGTTAGGTAATTGTATTATTAGTTTCCAGAATAATGATTACAACAATGTAAATGGCCAGTCGATTTATTCTTTGATATAATTCCATAGCGAGATAGATGTTAACTAACACCTTAAATGCCTGGTTATGGCTATGTCACTTGTTATGACAACAATCATGTAAACTACCTTTTTAATGCACTGTTAATTGTTATGTTAACGATCAATAATTCACCTTGTTAATGTTACATTAATTGTTATGTTGATTAACATATTAATCACCTTGTTATTGCCATATTACTTGTGATGGTATCCGTCGTGTAAAATGCCTTGTCATTGCTGAATAATAGTCACGTTAATTGTTATGTTAATTGCCTTTCCATGTGCTATATTAAATTGTTAAGTAACAGTTATGTAATTGCCTTGATAATTTTCTACAACAATGTATAAGTTGGCAGATTCCTTTTTCAATTGTAATAGACAGCGAGTGTGGTTAGTTCAGTCATTATAACCAGACTAAATGTTGAGATTTAAATGTTCCTAAGTTCTATAAAGGTAGCATTCTACTTAAGAATGTTATTGTCATTATTCAATTGATGGCCAGTGGGATGGAGACTTGGATTAATATAGAATAGTCCTTTTAGGTTGTAATAAAGATTAAATTAGTATGTTTAGTAAAGACTAGATTGCAATTTTAGACTTATTAAATTGATTTAATTGAAGTTAGATTGTATTTATAATTATAGTTCTAGTATTGATTACTTAGGCTTGCTAAATTGATTGTTTAATGTTAAGTTAGCGGGTTCTTTAATGATTAGTTGTAACTTGATGTGCCCCTTTAGAATGGAACCCATGTTATTTTAGAATGTACTCTTGGACCTATTAGCCTGGGTGTTGGGTGGGGTCAGGGATGATGTCATGTGGATTGGTGTCATCCCTTGCCTTCATTCCTTAGTGTCTCATCGACCCTTCATGTGGGGGGGTAGGTATAGTCTCCAAGTTAGTATTCAGTTCCTAGCGTGTCAGAGTTTTCTTGATTCTTGGTCCCTTTTTGTTTTGCACTAGGGTTGTTGTCGCGCCTCTCTTCTGGGGACGACATGGTTCTTGATGAGGGGATCATGGCGTGCCTTATGGTTTAGCGACGAATGATACCTTGGTCGGAGTCGGTGCCTACCCTGTGAGTGTTGTTGAGCGTTGTATGTTAACTTTGGCATAAGGGTTGAACGCCTTCAGGGGTTAGGTCTGCGCGCCTTGAGGTCCTAGTCTTTGTTCATCTAGGCCGTGATGTCGAGATGGGGATGTTGTCCCTTAGCTTGCAGGTGTGGTCGTGTTGAGCCGGGTGGGTAGTTGTCCTCCTTGTTATTTTGCATGTCATGCTAGTTGTCTTGAGCCTGCATGTGGTATCATAGTAACATGTTGCCTGGATTGCGTGTTTGCGTTCGTCGTCAGTGATGTGGTCAAAATTTTGTTGTTGTTGCCTTCGTGCCCTTAATTCTTCAAAACAAAAAAATTGTTTGGCTTCACCCGTGGCTGCATCCATGTAGTTGTTACATATGGTATCAGAGCGGGTTCAACCCGTAACTTGGGATCGCTACAACTTTCATTGATATGATTTGATTATAATGTAGCTAATTGAGTTGACGTGTATTCGTGTAGGTAATCATGGTTAGAGGATGCCACAGAGGCAGACGAAGGGGTGCTAGGGGAGGAGGAACAACACCTCCAGTAGCATCCATGCCTGAGGGGTCTAACCCCCAGGGAGACGAGCAGGTTGTCGGGTAGGAGCAGATAGCAGTTGGTGATGTGGTCAGAATGATGAGATATTTTTAGCGCATGTCTAAGGCACTGATCAGCCGTTTGGACAGAGATGAGGCCAGGGTGCCGACACCCACTAAGGGTCCACCGTGTGCTCCGATCGGTACTGGTAGAATTCACCGTGAACTCAAGAAGGTCAAATTTCCCGATTTCTTTGGTGCCTCAGAAGGCGTAGCCACTAAGGCATGGTTGGAGAACATGGAAATGTTCTTTTCACTTCCCGATTATACCTCCAACATGAAGTTTTGCATGGAGGTCTTTCAACTGAAGGGGAGCGCTCTTCTAGGGTGGAAGATGCTCCTACCACAGTTGAACATGGTCGTCGAAGACGTGTCATGGGAACTATTCGAGGAACGATTCCGAGAGAGGTACCTTTAAGAGGAATTCAATGAGTGTCAGCTCAATGAGTTCAATGTCTTATGATAGGTTGGCGGTATGGTGCCCGAGTACAAGGCCCGTTTTATGGAGATGCTCCAGTATGATCCACATATTAACACTGAGAAACTTAAGGTCAACAGGTTCGCGTTCGGCCTTAATGGAAACATACGTGAAAAGGTTAGGATTTTGATGCCTCAAAGCTTGCATGATGTCATCCAGAAGGCCCTCATAGTAGAGGAGGAGCTTATCAATGGGGGTCAGACTAAGACTCTAGCGAGACTAGCAGGGTAGGTGTCATCTGGTGCATAGCAACATCAGACACCAGCTAGACATACGCCGGGATATCATGCCTTCTAGAGGGGATCCACTTTCACTAAACCTCAATGACTAACACCTCAGCAGTGGACACCTTATCGAGGACCACAACATCAACACCAATGTCGACCGCAGCATCAATAGTTTATCCCTGTTCAACAGAATAGACCAGGATTCTAGGCTGGTGGGCCATCATCTTCTATTTCAGGTACCAGGACTACTGGGCCTAAGAAAGGGTCTTGAACGTGTGGGGAGCCACACTACCAGCGCGACTGCCCTATGGAGAGGACTATAGCGTCTAGATCAGCTAGACCCACTACCGTGGGAGATATGGGCAAGGCCCATCAGATTCATGCAGCGGTGAATAACCTCCAGGCAGAGCATTAGTCGACTGCGCTCGAAATGACAGGTACCATCGCTGACCAGACCCTTAGTATTTTGATAGATCCCAGTGCTACTGAAAGTTTCATTTCTGGTGCAGCACTAAAAAGGATTAAGGCAAAGGTAGTCGAACATGATGAGTTTAGCTTTGTAGAGATCGCCTCGGGAGCTAAACAAAAGGTTGGAGGAAAGGTTATGGGATGCATCCTTAACCTAGGAGAGTTTGTCACTAGGGCCAACCTGTACGTCACAATCTTAGGATCTTATGACGTTGTGATCGGTATGGACTGGTTGGAATCACATGAGGCGATACTCAACTGAAAGGCGAAATGATTGAGCTCGGTCAATGATGAGGGATAGAGATGTGTGATTGTAGGCTGGAACCAGGGAGTTTCCTTGAGGTCCATCTCTTCCTTTCAGCTACGGAAGGGCATGCGCAAGGGGTGCAAGATTTATGCAATCCTTGCATTAAACGAGAAGGGAGTAGTGGAAGGTCTAGATCACCTTCCAGTGGTGAGAGAGTTTGCAGACGTATTTCCAAAGGATTTACCTAGGATTCCACCGGAGAGGGAATTGGAGTTTACTATAGACGTAAAACTAAGAGTTGAACCGATAGCTATAACACCTTATCGGATGTCAACCTCGAAGTTACAGGAGTTGAGAATGCAACTGAAGGAATTGTTGGACCTGGGACTGATACGTCCTAGTGTGTCACCATGGGGTGCGCCTATTATTTTCATACGAAAGAAGGATAGGTCATGGAGGCTCTGCATTGAATAGCGTCAATTGAACAAGGAAACGATCAAGAATAAGTATCTGTTGCCGAGGATTGATGATCTGTTTGATCAAATGAAGGGAACGACGGTGTTCTCAAAGATCGATTTACGATCAGGTTATCACCAGTTACAGATCAAGGAGGATCATGTCCCTAAGACTGCCTTCAATATGAGGTTTGAACATTACGATTTTACTGTTTTACCATTTGGACTGACCAACGCCCCCGGGGTATTTATGAGTTTGATGAATGTGGTGTTCCGCGAGTATTTGTACAAGTTTGTCCAAGTATTCATTGACGATATTTTGATTTACTCTCGGACGACGGAGGAGCATGAGGATCACTTGCACTTGGTACTACAGTGTCTGTGAGAGCACAAATTGTATGAGAAGTTGTCCAAATGTTCATTTTATCAATCGAATATTCACTACTTAGGGTATGTCATCTCCGGCGAAGGCATCGCTATAGATCCAGCCAAGGTCGAGGCTATTATGGAATGGCCTATGTCGACGAATGTCCCAAAAGTGCATATCTTCATGGGTTTAGAAGGATACTATCGATGGTTCGTCGAGGGATTCTCGAAGATAGAAAATCCAATCACAAAATTGTAGAAGAAAAACAAGAAGTTTGTTTGGATCGAGAAATGCGTGGAATCATTTCGGAGGCTCAAGGAGTAGTTGACAACAACACCAATACTAAGGGTCCCTGACATGGACACAGAGTCTTGATGAAAAATGGATGAGTGATCGCTTACATCTCGAGGAAACTGAGAAGGCATGAGGAGAACTATGCTATGCATGATTTGGATTTGTAAGCCATCGTATATGCCTTGAAGGTTTGGGGACACTACCTTGTTGGATGAAAATTTGAACTAAAGACTGACCACTGTGGACTACAACACATCTTTACGCAAAGTGACATGAACATGCGACAACGACGTTGGTCAGAATTTCTTAGCGAGTACGACTTCGAGATTACTTACATAAAAGGAATAGTGAACCAAGTGGAAGATGCATTGAGTCAATGACCACACATCTTTTCAGTACTGCCTCTTCAGATGAATCTACGTGAAAATATTCTAAATTTACAATGTGACGATGACTGGTACAAAGAGGTCGAGGGCTTTATTGGACAAAACACAATGATGGTGCCAATATTTGAAGGATTTTCACTTGATGATGATGGTTTATTGAGATTTAAAAATCAAATTTACGTACCACCGAACGACGAGTTGAGGATGTTGATCCTAAGCGAGGCTCATAGAGCAGTTTACATGGCTCACCCGGAAGTCACGAAGATGAGGGCAGACCTTAAACCCTTATTCTTCTGGAAGGGAATGAAGGCAGACATAGTCAACTATGTGGCCAGATGTCTAGAATTTCAGCAAGTAAAGGCTAAACATAGACACCCAACATGATTACTACAGCCACACGCTATTCCAGAATTGAAATGGGAGGTTATTTCGATGGATTTTATTGTTGGATTTTTGTTGACGACAAGGAGACATGACTCAATTTTCATATTAGTAGACACTCTGACGAAGAGTGCTCACTTTATTCCTATGCATACAACGTATCAGGCACCTAACATAGCTAGAGTTTTCATTAGTGAGATTGTGAGGCTACATGGCATGCCTAAGAGAATTATATCCGATCGAGGATTGGTGTTTACTGGACGATTTTGGATGAGTTTCCAAGAGGCCTTGGGAACCCAACTTAACTTCAGTACAACGTATCACCCAGATATTGACAGGCAAACCGAACAAACGAACCAGACCTTGGAGGACATGTTTTGCATGTATGTGATGGACCAACAAAAGCGTTGGGAAGAATTCTTGCCACTGGTGGAGTTCGCTTACAACAACAGTTACCAAAGAACCATTAAGATGGCACCTTTCGAGTTTCTTTACGGGTGACCATGTTAGACACCTTTGAGTTGGGATTGGCTTGAGGATAGGATCCTTGTGGGACCATAAGCGATCCAAGAAATGGAAGAGCAAATGAAAACAATAAGAAAAAGGATTAAAGAAGGGAAGGATCGACATAAGAGTTATGTTGATGCACACCGTGTCGACCGTAGTTACGAGGTCGACAATCGATTCTTCTTGTGGGTTAAACCGCATAAGAGTTCGATCAATTTTGGAAAGGGAGATAAACTCTCCCATAGGTTCGTGGGACCTTTCGAGATTGTGGAGAGAAAGGGGCCCATGGCCTTTCGACTTGCCTTGCCTGATTCTTTGATGCCTATGCACGATGTTTTTCATGTATATGTTTTGAGACATTATATTAGTGATCCTACACATGTTATTGACATGAGTTCCTTGCAGGTATCGGATGAGGGGGTGCTCACGGCTGAGCCAATCTGCATCTTGGATCATCGCATTTGACAGCTATGACATCGAACGATAGAACAAGTCAAGGTCTAGTGGGACAGATATAGTCTGCACTCAACAACCTGGGAGGACGCATATGATATGCACCATCAGTTTCCATTTTTGTTTGATAGATAGACTTATGATGTTGTGATACACTTTATTTCGACATCTTTACTGTAAAAATTCAGGACGAAGTTTAGAACAAGAGGGGGTGTATGTAACATCCCTCTCTTGGGCACCGAGCAAACTTATTCTTTGAGGACACTTGCTCACAATTGATCCAGATTTTATGTTATTAAAACATTTATTTTGATTATGAGGCGTTATGGGTTGATGACATGTTGTTTTACTGCATTAACATAGACAGGTGATATAGACTCGGTTTTACTGAGTGTGCATGATTTTGGACCTCGAGGATGCATAGGCATTGATGGAACCCCTTGGACTTAATATTGAGTCGGGGAGTGTACCATTGGGGTTTGATTGTTTTAATGTGATATTAATGCATTTGATTAGATGATATGATATGGATATATTCTGACATGATTCATTGATGATGCAGGCCGACGATAGATTTCTGACCAGACTCACATGTGGAGTAAAGGGGTCACACATGACTACCAGAGATGTTGAGGGAGAGGTGTGGACAACAGCCTTGCCACAGGCTACTATCACTCCCATCGTGGCTCGAACCGTAGGTTAATGTTTACCTAGTTCGAGAGGACCCACGATGTTGTGATGGTAGATTGTAACAGTCGCTCATGATGATTCTAAGGGGCACACAATAAGGTGGGGGCCTTATTCCTTAGAGGCCCCTAGTCTCCCACAAGTTCACCTAGTGGAGTATTGACTCCAAGGGTTTTTTATGTCTACCAAGTCATTCAAGAGGCGAGTGGCACCCTTGGAGCACGTGGTGCATCCTAAAGGGAACGTTGCCCAATAAAAATGGAAAGAGGCAAGTGGCACCCTTGGAGCACGTAGTGCGTCTTGAAGGGCATGTCGCGCAAGGGGAACAGATTAAGGCGAGTGGCACCTGTGGAGCACCTAGTGCATCCTAAAGGGCATGTCGCATTGTTGATGATAAATGAATGAACCTAGATGGCCTTAGGATGACTAACGTGTTAAGATTTTTTTTTAAAAAATTCCCTAATAAAATGTCGCCCAACACGAAAATTAAGGTCTAAGTCTAAATTATGCTAGGGGTAAAATTTTATCCATCTTTAAAA
>JZKD02S1944128.1:3974-17607 GCA_000966675.3 Picea glauca | reverse complement strand
CACTTCACTTTATTATTTACCTTTTAAAATCTCTTAAACCACTTTAACTACTTTGACCTTTTGGGGCTTCTAGATGACATATGAGGGTCCTCCAACTTCGTAAGGCCATAACTCTAAAACCGCGAGGAGTTATGTGATGTTCTACATACCTCCAGAAATGGCATGACATGTACTATCCATATTGAATAGTATTATCTTAAAATATATCATAACTTATACCGTTACCCATCAAACAAACTTGGGTCCATTCCCCAAACGTAGGGTCTCCAACTTCTCATGGCCATAACTCTCTAACCGTGAGGAATTATGTGACGTTCCACATATCACTGGAAATGACATGAGAAACACTATCCATTTAAGATATTTTCCCTGACAAATTCGCTTTCCTTCATATCATTATTCCACAATTAAGCATGGGTTCTCTTACTCCACAAAGTGTCTTCCCGTGAGGGCTTTCACCATAAGGGGGCCACTTTGGAGTTCATCCATATTTACTTCTTATGAAAAATAATGAGTCATATTTACATCAAACAATATTGGGTCCATTACTGAAACCTTTGTGCTATGGGGCATTCTTTAAGGGTTGACATCAATGACAACCAACCTTAATCAACAACATCCACCAGAGAAATTTCCAGGTCCTTCCTTTTATTATCTGACAAAATGAATGGATACAATCTACATCATGTCTGTTGTAACTTCCTTTTCTTTTGCTCACAGTCTCCTCTCTTAGAATACAATATTTGCAATAATACACAACCACAATACAATTCCCTCATAATAGAGGGTTTCCTTCTAGGGAAAAAACCCCTAAAAAATAACTTGTACCGTCAGATTTGTGACCTTATAATGAATGGTCTAGATTGACTACGAAATTACAATATTTTAAAGGGCAATTTTCCCAAAAAATTTCTTCAGGGGCGTTGCCCCCGAATCCCCTGCTATGGGGGGGATATAAAAATTGTTTCCACCCCCCCTGGACCCCCCTGGCAACAATTGTGTGGGGGAAAGTCCCCCCACACCCCCCTGTTAGGAAATGGGGTCCAAACACAGCTGAAATAAACCTCTGAATTGGGAAGATAATTAGGCTCCACAATAAACAATCTCCCACTTGGAGACTGATCACAACAACTCCATTGCTCCTGTACCTGCTCGACTATACTCCACCTTGGACTTGAAAAATTTCTCATCTTCATCTTCATGGTTGAAGACCAAATGAAACTGAGCAGGAACTCAGTTTCTCCTTGGTTACTCCCTTTGTTAACATATCTATAGGATATTGGCTAGTATGTATCTTTTCCAACTTCAAATGTCCATCTTTCAAGATGGATCATATAAAATGGTACCTAAGTTGTATATTCTTAGTATTTGAATGGAAGGTGGAGTTATTTCTAAGATCAATGGCACTTTCACTGTCATAGTACAACCTACTATTCTCCTTCTTCTTTCCCAATTCCTCCATAAATCTTTGTAACCAAATCGTTTCTTTACTAGCCTCTGTAGCAACAAAATACTCTGCTTCCATTGTTGAAAGTGAAACAACCTTTTGTAGTTTTGAAATCCAACTTACTGTTGTTCCACCTACAGTAAAAATATACCCTATGGTGTTCCTCTCACTATCTTTATCACCTGCCATATATGAATCAAAATATCCCTATAGAACAATGTCTGAAAATCCAAAAGATAATGCATGAGTAGAAGTACCTCTCAAATACCTGAGAATCCACTTTACTACCTCCCAATGTTCTTTACTTGGATTTTTCATATACTTGCTAAAAAATCACACTGCATGTGCAATATTTGGTCTTTTTCAAACCATCGCATACATTAAGCTTCCAGTTGTTGATGAATAATGGACCCTAGACATATATTATATCTCCTCCTGTGTCTTGGGATACATTTCCTTAGTTAATTTGAAATGTCTATCCAAAGGTGTACTAACTGGTTTTGCATTCTGGATTATAAACCTCTCCAACACCTTCTCTACGTAATCACCCTGAGACAATGTCAATTTCTGATTTTTCCCGTCTCTTGATGTAACACCCAAAGGCCGAGCCCCTACTGAATTGTAATTATTCTTATAGGTTGGTGAGCCGAGTGGTTATAAGATGAGAGAATTATGTGTTTATTAGGTTGGTGAGACAGATGCTAAGACCAATGAGCCTAATTTTGTATATCTAAATACACACATATCATTAATAAAATTACATTGTTGTGTGTAGACCCTCCATGAAGAAAGAGTTATGGGGGACTAAGCTCCACTAGGTGGGGAAGGGGCTAAGTGTCTAGGAATGGAGGCTAAGATAGAGGGATTACCTCTAAAGGAATAATATTATATTATTATTTCCTAGAAGCTAAGGTTTGATATAACCATGTTGTCCTAAGTTCCTGGGGGAAAGGGGGGATGAGTGTTAAGTGGAACTCATGCGGCTTCAGGGAGACATGTGTCAACCTGAGAGCATGTAGTTTTAGGTGGAAAAGTCAGCTCGTTCAGGGGTTCGCTCACCATGCTCATGAGTCTCACGATTCTCATGACTGTCATAGATCCTTCACCATTGTGTTTTTACTCTCACGAGGTTAGACACCCAAGAAGAGAGCCACACTCCCCACTGATGCACATGGGATTGTAACCTGTAGTTATTGGACATCATCCTATTTGTTTTTCCTGCGAAGCCCGATGCATTTGTATTCTCCTTATCTGTGTTGTGTCTTAGCGTTTAGTTGTTGCCACTTTCGATGTCTATACCTATTTTCTGTTGCTTCTGTCACCATTCTGTTAACTGAATGTTGTTGTTGTATTGCTTAGGAGTTGAATTGAAGAAGAAGGTTATCAGGCCTGAGAGAGTTTGCTAGAAAGTGAGTTCTCCTGGAGGGAGTCTTGTAGCAGCTATAGTACTCTGAGACTTCCAGTCTAGCCTGTTGCTGAAGCCCAAGGTAAGGGAGGTGTAGTGGCCGATGGACTTGTAATAGTGAAGGTTTACCCTCTTAGGGTGGAAGAGGTGTGTGGGGAATGAGGGTCTGTGGTTTGTGGGCATAAGTGGCTCCTGGGATAAAATATCCTTCCTGTTGTTTTGTGCAACTTCCTTGTTGTCCTTTCCAAGCCTAGAATTCCATTTCCTTGTGGAGTTTAGTCCCAGCTCAGGGGTGACCCACTATTGAGAGTGATGAGTAGCGTGGTCTAAGGCTGGGAGGCTTTTGGAAGGTCTGCACGCAGTTGGTGGTCATCTGTTAAAGATAAGTACCAATTCTATGTTCATTGTATGTTGTGTATTTGTAATTATATTATAATTAATGAGTAATGTTTGTATATATATGTTGTGTGTCTGTGTTAATGTTTCTTCCACACGAACATGTGTATGAATAGAGTATTAACATATGTTTAATTGCATTAGATAGATATTTATTTTTATATGTGAACACCAGATGTTATCTCTATTTTCTGGTTAAGTTTTATATGTGATTATTTCGCAAATCTACTTAGTGGTATGGCCTAGTCTGTTGTTTAAGGCCAAGAATGTCATAGAAATGGTATCAGATCAGTAAAGGAAAAGAAAAGGTTTCTTCGGTAGCGTTACTCAGCCAGGGTCTCCGACCAAGGGACATTACAAATTGGTATCAGAGCCAAGGTTTCGACAATGAGCCTGGATGGGCCATGTTAGTGGTTAGCGAGACAAGATTTTAGAGTGAATTGTTGTCAAAAGGTACAAATATTCGAGGTCCAGAGCATCCCGAGGTGCCAAGAGAATACCTTGGCCATGTTATAATGCTCAATAGGTATATCGGTTTATGGAATGGTAGCAGAGAAAAGAGACTACACTAACTATGGGTTTGGAACCACAAGGTTTGAAGTTGGGCTATAAGATCCGCACAGGGGAAAGACCAACATGTTCCAGCCACCAGATCTAGAAAGATATGCATGAGGGTTAATATGGAACTCCCTCGGACTTCGTGACTTTAGTGAAGTTATTTGTTAAGAAGAAAAAGAGGGGCCGAAGCCCGAAGTTCTGAAGTCCCATAGGGAATCTACACCGTAGATCTGGGGAGAAGCATTACTGTTAGATCAAGACAAGAGTAGAAGGTAAGGCACGTGGTGAAAGGTGGATCTTAGCTGTCATATCTGCGTGCAAGTGGTTGTGAGCCATGGATCTCACAACCATTCATAATTCGACATTCGGGTGAAACAAGATGTGCTAAGATGAATCCTTCCAATGTCCCAAAGCCTGAAGTCCCGAAGTGATGTGGCACGAGGACGTCACCCAAGATGACGTGGAATTTCTTAGTCTCACCACGTGTTAGTCAGAATGGAACTTTGACGACCTTGTTAGCCCAAAAGTAATCCAACATGTGGGGCCACATGCTACCAGCTTAATTTTTAACAGTCGTACTTGGTGGACGTGGAAGGTAAAGTGGATCGGAAATTCGAAGTTCAAGAGAAATGGGGTATGCACAGGTGAAATATTCTGAAGCTCGAAGTCTCGAAGCGACATGGCCTGCTAACCTCAGTAAGGATGACTTGGAAACATGGGATGTATGCCATGTGTTAGTGAGTTAATAACCTTGTAAGATTAAAGTGCAGTTAGAATGTGACATTATCACCCGCCTGATTGGAAGACGTGTTGGCTTCATGTGTCCTACCATGTAGCACTCCTAGAGGTGGAACAAGGTAGTTAAACTTGGCAAAGAAGTTAGCTGGATCAGGCCCACATTAAATTTGTCACGATCTATCAAGATCAAGGGCCAGGAGGCATTGCATAGATCGATGATGCGCGAAAGATAATTCTACAAGGCGGTCCTACAATACAAACCACAATTTCCTAGAAGGGGTATGTGTCAGCGTGGGGACAGTTGCGGAATGATCAACGGGTTACTCCAAAACCACAGACCCATCTCCCCGCAATTTGAAAAGTATAAAGTTTGATGTGAATTTTCAGTATCTTTTAATTCAAACACAGAAAATGTGGGCCCCAGTGCACGTGTGGCAGCGTATCGTGAAGTCGAGAGACTGGAAACTCCAAAATAAATGGTTCATGATGGGATGGGAGGAAGAAACCCTGAAGGTCCATTACACCAAAGTAAAGTTACGTGATGATGTCATCGGGGTAAAGTGGAAGTACGCGGAGACTCACGGTTTGGGAGTTTTGGGTTGAGCAAAGGTGGAATCATCTGAATTCTCAGAGCCCCAAATCTTCAAAGTCCCAGAAACCTGAAGCCTGTAGTTCCATAGAGAGTATCAATCATTGGATGCTGGGAGATGTGGACTCTTGATCCACCCTACTTCGTGAGTTCACCAATCTGACACTTGGAGATAATTGTTGTGATGTGATTTGAAATCCCCTGGAGCCCGAAGTTTCATGGTTTCGGATAAGCACCCAAATCACAAGTGATGGGTCACAGTCGGAGTCACATGCGAACCAAGGGCTGAATAAAAGAGGATAGTGCCAAATGGTGAATTGTTACAAAGCAGAAAAAGGCTTAGATATAGAATCGTGGGGATTCTTGATGGACACAAACCCATTGAAAATGGATTCTGATATTCTTTCTCTTGAATCAGATTCTTTAAGTTCCTATGGAAAATGATTAAAGACTGATAACCTGACAAAAATCCAGTTGACTACACATTTTTGTAGAGTTAACAATTGGGCCGAATCGAGTTGTTGCATAGTGCAGAGCATGGAGGAGGCACAAGATGCTTATAGTTCAGAGGATGAAGTTAGAGGAATGGATTTCCATTTGGGAGTTGAAGGATCGAACTCCAACGAGCATGGAGAAGAGAAAGATAAAGAAGAGAACATGAAGAAAATCATTAAAAAGTTGCAGAAAGATGTACAAAGTCACCGAGAATATAACAAAAAGATCATGAAATCTAGGGAGAAACAGGGAGAATTCAACGTGAAGTTGATGCAGATCCTAGAAAGGGTAGAAAATAAATTGGATAAGGAGAGTGGCTCAAGAAAATCAGGAAGTCCCAGAAGAACAAGAAGTATTAACTGACATCACCAACACTCCCTGAGGAATTCCAATAAGAGAGCACATAGAAACTCAATTCCATCCCCTATTAGGAAGAATAAGAGGTCTGGGGAAGATGAGCTACGAGGGGAAATGAACAAAATCAAAACTCCTACATTTGATGGGGAGCACAAGAAGGATGAAGATGCAGAGACATGGATGTTGAGCATGCGAAAGTATTTTCATTTGCATAATTATTCTTCTCATGTGGAAGGAAGAATTTCCATCTATCAACTCAAAGGGAAGGCATCCATATGGTGGGATAAACTTGTGCAAGTACAACACATCAAAGATAATAATGTTACATGGAGGGAATTCAAGAGACATTTTGAAAGGAAATACCTAACTAAGAGGTATTATGAAAAGAAAATGAAAGATTTATTTGAACTCAAGATGGAATGTTTTTCCATTGATGAGTATGAAAGACGATTCTTGGAGTTGTTGAAGTATGTTCCCTTCATGAAGGATGAGATAGTTAAGATTCAAAGGTATCTGAGTGGGATTCCATCTTCCATCAGTGATAAGATCCAATATGAAGATCCTAAAACTATGGAAGAAACCATAAGGAGAGAAAAATGCTTATATGATTAGCAAAAAGAGAAGCCTACTTTCCAAAAATCTTAGGAAGACAAGAAGACGTTTAAGAGGGAACAAAGGCATAAGGGAAACAAGCCCCCATTTTTCAGGAACAATCCTCATCGACAACTAGTTTTGAGAGAGCCCAGGATGGCTGAAATAGTTGGGCAAAGGCCAAGGTAGACACCTATAGAATGTTGGGGTTGTAAAGGAGATCATAGGTATAGAGATTGTCCTCATAGAAAGGACAAGGTGAGAGCTGTTCACAATGTTCAACATGCTGAAATAATGGAGGACATGGGAATAAGAGTACCAAGAATGTATGCATCCCTTGACAATAAGCAAGTTGAGTGTCAATCACACATGATTGAAGTTGAAGGTATGATTAATAACCATGCCTTTACTATTTTAATAGACTCAGGAGCTAGTCATAGCTACATAGATCGTAAAGTTGTGGAAAGATTATGCTTGCCGAGAAGCAAGAATGAGAAATCTTGGCTGGTACAACTAGCTACAGGAGCCAAGAGGAAAGTTGTTGAGTTGGTCAAATCATGTCCAGTGGGCACGAATGGAATAAGTACCAAGGAATATCTAAATATATTGCCTTTAGGATCACATGATTGCCTAATTGGTATGGACTGGTTGGACCAAAACCATGCCATTTTAGACTGCCATAACAAGGCATTCACTTGCTTGGATGAGGAAGGAAATCAGAGAGCAGTCCAAGGAATTCCCAGGGAAATTGCTATTAGAGAATTTTCAAAAATGTAACTGAAGAAATGCTACAGGAAAGGCTGTCAAATATTTGCAGCTCATATGGAGGAAGCATATAAGGATAAGGTGTTGATTTTGGAGGACCATGCAGTCCTGGAATATTTTGAATATGTGTTCAAGGAGGTACCAGGACTACCTCCAAAGAGAGATATTGATTTCTTTAAAAAAATGACTCCTGGAGTAGCCCCATTGTCAAAGACTCCCTATAGAATGAGTACACCAGAGCTGAAGGAATTTCAAATGCAGTTTGAAGAGCTTCTGAAGAAGGGGTATATTTTCCCAAGTGTATCCCCTTGGGGTGCCCCATTCTTGTTCGTAAAGAAGAAATATGGAACAATGAGTTTTTTCATTGATTTCAGACAGTTGAACAAAGTGACTATAAAGAACAAGTAAGCTCTTCCAAGAACTGATGATCTCTTTGATCAATTGAAGGATGCAAATATATTTTTGAAGATAGATCTTAGGTCAGGATACCATCAGGTAAGGATTAAAGAGGAAGACATAAACAAGAACGCCTTTAGAACAAGGTATGGTCATTATGAGTTCATAGTGGTGCCATTTGGGTTATCAAATGCACCCGTTGTTTTCATGTGCTTAATGAATGGTGTTTTCAGGGAATATTTGGACAAGTTTGTTATTGTTTTTCTGGATGAAATCCTTGTATATTCCAAGTCGAAAGAAGAGCATGAGCATCATTTGAGGATGGTGTTGCAATTTCTAAAAGAGCATCAATTGTATTCCAAATTGAGAAGTGCTCATTTTATCGAAACCAAATTCACTACTTGGGGCATATTATTTCAAAGGATGGGATAGCAATGGATCTTAAGAAAATAGAATCCATTAGATAATGGTCAGAGCCAAATAATGTGACATAAGTCATATCCTTTATGGGTCTAGTTGGCTACCATAGAAGGTTCATTGCAGGTTTTTCAAGAATATCTCACCCCATCACTTCCTTTCAAAGGAAGGGGAAGAAATTTCAATGGATCGAAAAATGTGAAAGAAGCTTCCAACAATTGGAGTAGTTGTTAACCAATGCTCCAATTCTGAAGATTGCAGATCCAAATGAATACTTCATTGTATGCACAGATGCATTTAAATAAGAACTGGGTGGAGTCCTCAGTCCAAATGGGTTTGTGGTATTTTATGAATCAAGGAAGTTTAAGGAGCATGAAAGGATCTACGCCACTGATGACTTGGCATTGGCAGGCATACTGCACACCTTGAAGAAGTGGAGGCATTACCTCATGGGAATAAATTTTGATCTCAGGACAGACCATCATGGTCTGAAGTATTTGTTTGATCAACCTACATTGAATGCCAGGTAGATCAGATGGTTGGAATTGCTTTGTGAATATGACTTTGATATCAAGCACATCAAAGGAAAAGACAAAAAAGTGGTGGATGCACTTAGTAGTAGAGTGCATGAACTGCATGCTACAACCATCAACATGTATCAAATAGATCTTAAGTGCATAATTTCTGAAGCTATGGAAGTTGATTTACAATACAGGGAATTGGTAACAAAATTACAACAAGGTAAAATGTAGCAGAAAGTTGAGGATTATGAATTAGGAATTGAAGGAATCCTCTTGTACAAAAACTGAGTTTATGTACCTAACTCTTCTGAATTGAATAATGTGATTTTACAAAAAATGCACAATCTACCTTATGCAGCCCAGGATATCAAAAAACAATTTCAACAATCAAGAGACAATATTATTGGCTAGGCATGAAGAGGGAGATTGTTGAATACATAGCTAAATGCTTGGAATGTCAAAAGGTAAAGGTTGAGCATAGACACCCAACTAGTTTGCTACAGTCCTTAACCATCCCTGAGTGGAAGTGGGAAGTGGTGACAATGGATTTCATCATAGGATTTCCCAGAACAAGCAAGAAGAATGATGCAATCATGGTAGTAGTGGACAAGCTTACTAAAGTTGCCCCTTCTATTCCATTGAAGACCAATCACAAGGAAACTAACGTTGTTGATATCTATATGAGGGAGGTAGAATGAATGCACAATATTCTTAAGAAAATTGTGTCTGATAGAGACCCAAGGTTTACCTTAAAGTTTTGGAAGGGGTTCAAAATGAACCTGAACTTCAACACAACCTATCATCTTGAGCCATATGGGAAAACATAAATAGTAAACCAAGTGATTGAAGATATGCTAAGGATGTACCTAATCGAAAAACCACCTAAATGGGAAGATTATTTACACTTGGTAGAATTTGCCTACAACAATGGGTATCAAGCATCACTAAAGATGAGCCCATTTGAAGAAGTTTATGGCAGAAAGTGAAACACCCCAATAAGTTGGGACAATCCAGCTGATCGAGAAGTGGTTGGGCCAGAGTTGCTCAAGGAAATGGAAGAGAAAATGCTGACGATTAAACAGAATTTGAAGTCTTCCCAAGACAGACAAAAAATTTATGCAGACAAAGGAAGAAACCACAAAGCGTTTAAAGTGAGTGACCATGTTTTCCTGAAGGTGAAAGCTAAAATAATTTCCCTTAAATTGGGAAGCTATTCCAAGTTGGCAGCCAGATTTTTTGGACTGTTTGAAATCCTAGAAAGGATTGGACCAATATCTTATATGTTTATATTTCTTGCATCCATGACTATTCGTAATGTATTTCATGTATCATTTCTAAAGAATTATATACCTAATGCGAATCATGTGATTGATTGGAATGTGATACAGGTGGAACAAGAAGGCGCTTTGCAAGTGAAACCTGTGGGCATATTGGACTGGAAGAGAAAGAAATTCTGGAATCGAGTCGTAAATCTTGTAAAGGTTCAATGGACTTGGTATGGTCCTGAGGATGCAACATGGGAGAATGAAGATGCTCCGCGAGCAGAGTACCCACATCTTTTTGAATATTTTCGAAATCTTGTTGTTTTTGTGTAAAGAGTTGCACCGAGGATAGTGAAAAAATAAGGGGAGGGAATTGTAACACCCCAAGGTTGAGCCCGTGCTGAATTGTAAATATGCTTATAGGCTAGTGAGCCGAGTGGTTGTAAGTTGAGAGACTTATGTGTTTATTAGGCTGGTGAGCCATATGCTAAGGCCAATGAGCCTGATTTTGTATATGTAAACACACACATATCATTAATAAAATTACATTGTTGCGTGTAGAACCTCCATGAAGAAAGAGTTATGGGGGACTAAGCTCTAGTAAGGGGGGAAGGGGCTCAATGTCTAGGATTAGGGGATAAGCTAGAAGGATTATGTCTAAAGGAATAATATTATATTATTATTTCCTAGATGCTAAAGTTTGATATAAACATGTTTTCCTAAGTTCCTGGGGGAAAGGGGGGATGAGTGTTAAGTGGAACTCATGTGACTTCAGGAAGACATGTGTCAACCTGAGAGCATGCAATTTTAGGTGGGCAAGTCAGCTTGTTCGAGGGTTCTCTCACCATCCTCATGAGTCTCATGATTCTCATGACTATCACAGATCCTTCACCATTTCATCTGTACTCTCGCGAGGTTAGATACCCTGGAAGAGAGCCACACTCCCCACTGGTGCACGCGTGATTGTAACCCATAGTTACTAGACGTTGTCCTATGTATTTTTCCTGTGAAGCCTGATGCATTTGTATTCTCCTAAGTTGTTTTGTGTCTTAGCATTTGGATTTTGCCACTTTTGGTGTCCATACCCATTTTCTATCATTGTCGTCACTTGTGTGTTAAATGAATGCTATTGTTGTATTTCTTAGGAGCTGAATTGAAGAAGCAGGTTATCAGGCCTGTGAGAAACTCTCCTGGGTGAGAGAGTTTGATGGGAAGTGAGTTCTCCTGGAGGGAGTCTCGTAGAAGCTACAATACTCTGAGACTTCTGGTCCAACCTATTGCTGAAGTCCAAGGTAAGGGAGGTGTAGTGGTCGATGGACTTGTAATAGTGAAGGTGCACCCTCTTGGGGTGGAATAGGCATGTGGGGAATGAGGGTCCGTGGTTTGTGAGAATAAGTGACTCCTGGGATAAAAGATCCTTCCTGTTGTTTTGTGAAACTTCCTTGTTTTCCTTGCCAAGCCTAGAATTCCCTTTCCCAGTGGAGTTTAGTCCCATCTCGGGGATGACCCACTGTTGAGCGTGATGAGAAGCGTGGTCTAAGGATGGGAGGTTCGTGGAAGGTCTTCACACAGTTGGTGGTCATATGTTAAAGATAAGTACCGATTCTATGTTCATTGTATGATGTGTATTTGTAATTGCATTATAATTAATTAGTAATGTCTATATATATATATGTTGCATGTTCATGTTAATGTTGCTTCTGCATGAACAGGTGTATGAGTAGAGTATTAACATTTGTTTAATTTCATTAGATAGATATATATTTATATATGTGAACACCAGATGTTATCTCTATTTTTTGGTTAAGTTTTGTATGTGATTATTCTACAAAGTTACTCAGTGGCATGGCCTAGCCTGTTGTTTAAGGCCAGGAATGTCATAGAAATGGTATCGGAGAAGTAAATAAAAATAAAAGGTTGCTTCGGTAGCGTTACCCGTCCGGGGAACGTTACACTTGGTATTCTCATACCAAGGATTTTCTTTGCAAAACCCAAATCCTTCATCACAAATGAATTAGCTAATTTCTTCTTGAGCACATTTATATCTTACATATTGGACCCCGCAACAAGCATGCATCTACATACAATAGCAAGATAATATAAATTCCATTTTCTATCCTTTTAAAATAAACAAAGTGATTAGAATGACATCTACTATAACCTTGTTCTATCATAAACCTGTCAAACTTCAAATACCATTGCCTTGGAGCTTGCTTTAGGCCATACAATCTCTTCTTCAAGCTGCATACCAAATTCTCCTTTCCTTTGACCTCGTACCCCTGTGGTTACTACATATAAATCTCTTCCTCCAAATCCCCATGGAGAAAATTTGTTTTTACATCTAATTATTCAAGATGAAAATATTCTACTGCCACAAGACTTAAAATAGTCCTAATTGAAGTCATCTTAACAACAGGAGAAAATATTTCATCAAAATATATACCTTTCTTTTGTGCAAACCCCTTTATAACAAGTTTATCCTTGTGTCTCTTTTTTCCTCCATCTTCTTCCTTCAACCTATCAACCTATTTATTCTATAATGCTCTTTTTCTTACAGGTAACTGAACCATGTCCCAAGTCTAGTTGTTTACCAAGGAATCCATTTCCTCTTTCATGCCTTGCTCCCACTTTTTTTTAGTGTCTACTTGCATTGCCTCTTCATAAAATTCTGGTTCACCATAATCATTCAACAATAAAGAATACAATGAAGGAGAGCATTGTTAAGGGGGGCTACTTAACTTGATAGATCTTCTAACAACACTTGTAGGAGTTTGAGGTACTTGTTGCTCCTGTTGTTGTACATTTTGACTTTTTGGTACCTTTGGAATTTCTTTTTCAGTGATCTCATCAAGCACTGTGTATTCTGGTTTTTTTTTTTTCCTATTTCTTTCCCTCCAACTGATCTTTGTACATCATGTTCTCATTGAATATGACATCTCTACTCCTAATGATTTTTTTATTTTCATAATTCCATAATCTATAACCAAAATCGTTAGCACTGTATCTAATAAAGGTACACTTGGATTTTTCCTCAATCTTTGTTATATTTTCTTTATCAATATGGGCAAATGCTTCACAACCGAAAGTCTTCAAAAAAGAATACTTTACCATTTTACTTGTCCATTCCTCCTTTGTAATTCCACCATCCAAATAGCTTGCAGGTCCTTTGTTTATTAAGTAAACAACGATATCTACATCATCTTCCTAGAACTGTAAGGGAAACCCAACATGCAATCTCATACTCCTTGCACACTCCATGATTGTCTTGCTCACCCTTTCTGACACACCATTTTCTTGTGGTGTTTTTGAAACTATTTTCTCTCTACGAATCCCATGGTATGAACAATAATCATCAAACTTCTTTCTTCAATATTCACCTCCATTGTTTGATCTGATATACTTCAACCTTTTTCCTATTTGATTCTCAACCAAATCTTTCCATTTCTTAAAAGTATCAAAAACCTCATATTTTTGTCGAATGGAATAAACCCAAGTTTTTCTAGTTGCATCATCAATAAAACTAACATAATAATGAGATCCACCAAGAGATGATACCCGAGTTGGTTCCCATACATCTGTATGCACAAGCTCTAAACTTTCACTCTTCTTTTCTTTTCTGACTCTAAGAAATATGACTCTCTTTTGTTTTCCATAATCAAAATGCTGATAGAAATCCAAATCAATTTGTTTAAGATA
>JZKD02S1944127.1:241221-269941 GCA_000966675.3 Picea glauca | reverse complement strand
TTGTCATCTTCAAAAATTCATTTCTCCTCAACCACGAGGATCCACGTGATGTGCCACATACCACCGGAAACAACATGATGTATACTATCCATCCATGGGTGTTGTATCTTCATGTGCATTTTCCTTCATGTCCAAGTACCTTCATCAATCTTGCGGTCTAAAACCCATGACTAGGGTTGACATCAATGACAACAACCAATCTTCCAACATGCATATGGAAGAATATAACTTGGTGGAAAAACTCCAATGCACAACAGAAGCATGGTGAAGATTTTCTATAATAGAGATATTCTATTAGAATGATTACTCAGAAGATCAGGATGATGGATTGCCAATCCATGAAAAATATCTCATGATGACAGAAGAAGTGCCACATGGATATGTTCCAGTTTGACCCTTGCCATGATGTTGTGATCTAGCAGGAACCAAAAGAAGAATCCAACAATGATATACTTTATTGATCATAACTACATGAAGCCTTCAGAGAAAGCCAGTGTTCCAGACTGAAGTACATTTGAAATCTAGCATTACATTATCCATGATGAATTATAGAAAGGAGAAAGTGGTTTTCAAATATATATCTCCATAGATGAGCAGATAAGCAGAAATTTTGGAAAAGCTTCTATCCAAGATGAAAGAGTTTGTGTGCTCAAGCTGGAGCTCATGGAGACGAATTCCTTATTGAAAAAGGAAGAGATGACTCCCAGGTTGGGAGGGAGCACTAATGTGTTATTGATTGATGGACAATCATTTTTCAGTTCGAAAAATGGTCCAGGATGAGTAGTTCCTTTCCAGTTCAGAAAGTGGATTGAGATTTCTGACGGACAGACATTTTCCAGTTCAGAAAATGGTCCAGATCGAACGGTCATTTTCGTAATGAAAATGGTTCGATGGATTGTTGATGTACCATAGACAGTGACTTCCCATTGTGGTTAACATGGGGAGTGGTCTAGGGAAGTCTCTCTTCTTGAGGGTTACTCAAGAAGACTGGCCCGCCTCATCGGACAATGATTTCCCATTGTGGTTAACACGGGGAATGGTTAATTTTGAAGGTTGGTGTAGAACAGTCATTTCCATTTGGAAATGGTTCGGACAATCATTCCTTAGGGAGGATTCATTATCTTTAGGTTGCACTTTGTTTAGTGCCAGAGGAATGGCCCAGGGTGGGGAATGGTTCAGGTTCGACAATCAGGGACAAACATTCCTTAGGGAAGATTCATTCTCTCCAGGTTACACTTTCTTTAGTGTCAGAGGAATGGCCCAGGGTGGGGAATGGTCCAGGCTCATAAATTAGGATAGTTATTCTTCCTTTCTTGAGAAGAATAGTCCAGATAGCTCATCATTGATTTTTGACCTTCTGAGGGTAGACTCTCTTCCAGATCTCACAGATGTGAGTGGAAGACTGGCCCAGATGATTCAGTTTATATCATAACATTGTTTCTGTGCAGGTTGATATCAAATGATTGTTATGAAGACTGTATGTCTCTAGACATTAGATGTATACTACTGTGGTGAAGGTGTTTCACTATTTGATTAAGTACCTGTGCGCTACTTGGTGTGGTAGTGTACCAATGGATTGTAGTTGTGTACTACTATGGATAGAAACAATTGTGTTCTATTGAATGATATTGCTCTGATTTCCTTCAAGACTATTAGCAGTGTTGAAAATGATTATCATCTAGATGGATGATCAATGAACAGAGATTTCCCAGATAGAAAATGGTTATGAACATTTACTCTTCTAGATTATAAGAATGGCTCTTGTGTCACTCTATGGAGTGAGCATCATATCTAATTACTCAGATAGAGTATGGTTCTGAGAGATGATGTAGCTGATGACACTAATGGTGATGATGGTTCTCATGATCTAGTCATGAGAGATTCTATACAATTATGTTGATGCTACTGGGTGAATGGTATGTTTGTGCTCAAGACCATTACCTGTAATACCTCCCTAGCTAGGAGGGACTGTTGATATTATGGTAGTTGCGGGAGGTATTTACCTCCACATGTAAACCTAACAAGAATAAAATATCCCAGGAAGTAAGAAGAAACCATATTGAGTTGGCTAATAACCCTAGAAGACGTGTCATCTCAAGAGGATAATTTGTATTAGGTTATTAGCCTTTAAGAGAAGAAGTCGGCCAAAAGAAATAATATATATTGAACAGACAGATACCCAGAATGAGAATTCGGCCCAGGTAGTTAGCCAGATTTAGTATAAATACAGGAGGCCAATCTTCATTCTAACAAGCATTCTCAAAATTGCAGAGCAACACTTGTGAACATTGCAGTTGCCCAATTTTTGCGTAGGTTTGGAGGAGAGTTGTCATTGCAGCTGCTGGAGCTAGCAGATTCCATTTTGGCTTGGACTATGTCTTGGTTATGGTTTGGACTATCTGATCATCTCTTGTTGGTGTTCTATCCTTGGGGAAAGGTGCACTACTCTTTGTTTGGATATCTATCCCAGGGTTTTCTTCCGGAGTGTTTCTCTATCAAGGTTAAGGTGCTCGGAGGGTGGCTTAAACATATGGTTGGGTTACAATAGTGATATTGTCAATGGTAAAATGATCACATCCATTATATTCTAACAATATCATGGCTTGGAACAGGGGTGTCCAGAGTGCTAAGAATGAATTCCTGTGAGCATATGGTCGGGTGGAAGGAAGAACAACCACAGCCAGTTAGTTGGATACCACCTGTAATAGATAAGTAATCACATATCTTGTGTATGAATTGGATATATTGTGAATGTTTTTAGGAATGTGCATGATTTCTTATTGGATATACTGTATCCCCTCTATTTCTGCTTAGTTGTAGAATTAGGAAAGTAAGAAATTATATGTTTCAGACATGATTTGTACTCGTAAATGCTTGCGTCTTGTGGTGGCCTAAGCTAGAGCCACAAAATGTTTGTTCGTTGACCTTAGGTACAATTTCATGTATGCATGTCGACCCTCCTATTCGTTCTGAGTCCCTTGGAGGATGGAGTTTGTTAATATCAGGAGAGCTAGTGCAGATATGCACTGGCTCTTTGCGAGACCAGCAGAGTCCGAGAACCCCATAAGTTCTATACTTAATAAAGGAGCTCAAGAGGTGTGCAGACGACCCTTATATGTGTTGAGTCTAGGAGAAAGAGCGCAATGCTCTTAAATTCTTGATAATTGATGAAGCTCAAGAGGGATAGTGAGAAATTCAAGTATCGAAAGGGAGTATCCTTTCGTTTGGAAGTTGAACGGATGACATCCGTTCGGGAATATCTGAGGTCTATCACAATCGTTAGATTTGAGGAAGGAATGAAGGCGTTAGCGCCTCGACTTCTTCAGCCTTCATAGGTCCGATGAATTTTGATAATCATCATGAAAGGGATAGATCCTTTGAATTATGAAACCCAAAATTGTGATGTGATTTGGATCGTAGATCTAAGGATCTATTGGGACCCTCCTTGACTGTCGGATTGGCAAGATCAGGGATTCTCACATCGGTAGATTCACACGTTGGCGCGATTAAAAATTATGAAAACCAAAGTTGCGATGTGATCTGGACTGTTGGATCGAGGAATGTTGTCGATCATCGATCCGACGCAATAATTTTAATGCAAGGAGTATGTGGGAATTCAAAAATCCCCAAGGACCAAGCTCAGAAGAGACAAGAGATTTTTAGAAGCGCAGATGAGGTCCAAGAGGCGAACTTACTTCAAGTTCGTAATCTCAGGAGGGAAAGAGGAAGTCAATACCATACATCAGGGATTTCAGTTAGTAAACCAAAGGTTGAGACCTTTGAAACATTTGAAATCTTCTAATTCAGGGAAGAAAGATAAAGCTCAGGAGGAGGAGCAACAATGATCATTGGATCGAGCATTGTGAAATATATAGACCGTTGAATCTCACAGCTAGGCACACAAGAGAGTGCTCAAGGGGGAACATATATTAGCCATCGAATATGGGCATGTGGACCAATAGCCATTGGATCCAGGGAATGTGTACAAGGTTTAAAACTTTTAAGAGTTGCACAGGAGTGTGGACATTGTGAAACACCAAGTCCCAAAATCATCAGTCCCTTCCATCGTCAAGGAGGGCACGTGGCGAGAGATCAGTGTTTCTATGACTCATGACTCAAAGGATTCAAAGGTTGAGTCATGAGAACTCACAAAATGAGAAATCATGACTTGATCTGAGCCGTTAGATCCAAAGGAGCATGAACTGTTGGATTTGGGTGCTCCGAAATATCGACATTTCAGGAGTCAGGAATGTGAAGGGAGTTGTGACTTGGGGGTTGCAAGTCGTGAAATCCCAACATCATCGGAACCATCCATCAGATGGGACACGTGGCAAGTGGTCGACATTTTTTTGACTCTCACATTAGAAAGGTCAAAGGGTAGACCTGTGAGAACTCGTGAAACCCGAGTTCACGACTTCATCGTGACCATCGGATCGATGAAGGATTTGGGCCATCAGATTTGAAGCATCGGGAACTACCGATACACGAAACTATGATGCGATCGAAAGTTGTTACTAGGTCACAGTTGGTGGTCACATGAACAGGAGGTTAAGGGAGGATCTAGTGGAGGCTAAGCACTTAACCTGAAGATCAGTATTTCAGGAAATGAAGAGTTGGAGTCGACTCATGCTCATTTACCTGACACACGAAGTCGCAATATGCCTTTTGATAGGCATGTGGTCAAAAATTGAGGTCATATGAAGGAAGGGGCTATCATGGAGAGCTATCACCTATTTCTCAAACCCTTCAAAGGGTCTAGGAAAGAGATCGTGGCTTGGAAGAACCTGGAATTGAAGAAAGGAGAATCTAAAGAGAGTTAAGAAAAAGAGAAATTGTTTTATGCCCCATCGTGGGTGTGTTGCAAATTGGTATTAGAGCATGGTTACAATACTTGGACTGCTTGGGCTCATGCATGAGTTGCATAAAGAGGTATTGTTATCTTCATTTACTCCTTGAGGAGAAGGAATGTAGATTGAACTTGTGATTTTGGGAATTCTTGTTGAATTTCAACAGAAGAATTTCTTTAACCCCTTTGTCAAAGTGGTAACTACTCTTACCAGAGTATGGAATTGCTAATTAATAGTGATAATAAAACTTGAATGTGGATAGATAAAGGTCGTAGGGTTCTGGCAAGGGTAGCCGAAGCCCAAAATTCGGATGACCTGATGATAGTGACACTACCTCTAAGCATGGGTAGTTGGAAAATTAGTCATTGATGATGGCTGGTTATATAATGGTTAATACCTTTGTGGGATTAAAGGAATTTGATAGGATCGGGTAGGATCCTTGGCAGTATAATTATTGATTTATATTAAACTCAGAGTATATAACTTCTCATGACCAGGGGAAAGGTGAGATGGGTAATTCCTATGGAAGTTGAGGCAAGAAGGTTTTTCTTGCTAGTTGTTATAGTATAAAAGGGAAAGTGACCCTGGTTGGTTATTGCCATAAAGAGAAGGAAACATCAATATGAGTTATAATTGTGAGATTAGTCATGTAATCGACTGTAATCTCTAACTAAAAGAACACTAATGATAAAAATAAGCTAGTATGATGAATACTTAGTTGTGTGTGTATGCTTGAGTGCATGGATTTAATACATTGTCAAGTTTCTTGATATGAAGCCTGATATTAGTACTCGTTAGGTATGAATGATATTAAATGTGCAAGTGATGCACATGTATGATGTAAGAGTATAAGTATACTAAAATCCCAATATGGTTTCCCTAATGAGTGAAATGTGAGGCAAGCATAGCACTTGCCAATATTGAATGAATACCATGGACACATGGTTGATTCCATTCTGAAGAGCCATGAAAGTTTTTTTTTTAATGATAGCTTAAGGGGAATGTGCTCCATCTCCCCAGGAAAAGCCAGTATAAATAAGTGAAAGAGTAAACGAGCAAGGATGCTCTATTAGAATAGGAGAAGACCTAGGGTTCACTCCAAGAGTGCACCAACAAGCCCTAGCTACTGGCCCTTTTGGCAACACCTATGAAAGGGCACAGAGATGTCTACAACTAGGGGAATATAAAGTGGATCTAGTACAACAGCAACAAAACATACATATATCACTTATCAAGATAGATCTAGCCTACACAGTTATAGATATGATCTAATACAACAATGAAAATAACAATATAATAGTGATAGAGATCAAATAATCAATCACACACAAAACACAATATGTACGTGGTTCACCCTCTCTCTAGGGCTACATCCATAGAACTGTGCTTATGATTTATTAAGGTAAAGAATACAGTTCTTGTATGCACTCTCAGCTAGCATATCTTCTTTCTTCTTCTCTCTTTCTCTCCCCTTCCTGTGCACCCATCTACAAGACTTGACCTTCGCACATAGTTGAAGATCTTACAATACTAGAAGGCTCTCTCTCTCTCAGCACTTCTCTCTCACAATACAATGACTTGTCACACACTACTATAGCTAGATCAATAACAATACCATACCGACCCGACCCAGGTCCTCTTGACCTTTATTTGTACATTACAATATCTCACAGACAACCTTCGGCTAAAACCTAGGTGACAAAACCCTAGATGCCAAAACCCTAGGTGACTAAAACCCTAGGTCAACTTGACCCAGTTTTCCTGATCTTCACCAACCTGTCTTTCCTTTCTTCCTGTGTGGTGCTAACGGTAGATCTTCCTGCTTGCTGAGCTGTCCTTGATCCATATTCCTTGTTGATTCATCATCCTTGATCTCCTCATCCAACGGATTGCATTTCCATACTTTGCTCCATCTTTTCTACTATTTTTCTCTCTTCGACCGAGTGACACTTATTGTGTCTTCCGCAAAGTTCACTTTTCACCTTTTCTTCCTTGTTCTTCACTTCCTTCCATAAACAAGGGCCAAGAGGCCCCCAACACTCACCTATGACTTGTCCCGAGGCACTTAAGATCTGATCCTTTTGTTTTACTTCGACTTTGGACTGCACAGGGCAGCCTTTGCTTTCTTCTCTATGCCTCCTTCTCATCCTTGTGCAGGTTGTCTTTTCTGGTTCTCGTACCCAGTTTCAACTGCACTTGGTACCTAGACCCTTTTCTTCTTGCTTTTACTGAGGTCTGTGAGGCAGTTGGTTGTCATACTACAACTTCAACTGACTCCCATTCACTAATCCTTCCTTCCACTCTTCATTCAATGTCTTCAATTGTGTAGTTCCCCCTTCACTAACATAGGTGACCTAATATGGTCTGATCTAATGCATCCTAAACTTCCCTGGATGTCTTTTAAAATTACTTTCATACAAAAATACTAAATCAACCTGCTTAAATGCCTTCTTCTTTATGTGTTTATCATGATAGGTCTTTTCTCTTCCCTTCTGAAGCTGTTGGTGGAAACCTGCAATAAATCTGTCTTCTTCCAGTTTAACCAACTGTGAAAGCCTCTCTTGAACAACACTAGTATCATTGATACCTGTAAATGCAACGATTCTTAAGCTTGGCACTAAGTATTCCATCAAGACAACAACTTCAAGATCATATACTAAATTAAAAGGGGTCTGCATTGTTATTTTCTTACAAGTGGTCCTATAGGCCAACAATACTACTGGTACTCTTAAATCTCAATCATCCATGTTCTCACAACAAATTTTCAGCAGTGTTGTCTCCAAGATTTTGTTCAAGGCTTCGACTATCTCATTTTCCTATGGATGGTAAGGTGTGATCTTATGATGGTGGACTGAAAATTATTTAGTCAGTGATTCAACTCTCTTATTGATGAAGTGTGTGCCTTGATCACTCATAAGGATCTTGGGTCATCCAAACCTGGTTATTATGTCATTGAATATAAAACGTGCAGTTGTAGTTGCACTACAGTCCTTGACTTCTCTAGCTTCGGCCCATCTGGTCAAGTATTTTGTCGCATTAATTATGTACCTTGCTCCTGTGCACTTTCTTGGTGGGTTTATAGGTCCCAAAATTTAAATGGACCACTTTTATCCAATGCTTCTTTTGAATCTGATGAACATGCGCTGTCACTTCGCTAGCTCAGATTCCCATCAGTTGTAGGGTTGATGTAATCCTATTGTCTGGCTATTAATTTGTGTATGTTTTCCAGTGCATATGCATGATCTTCTTCTCTGATAGGTTCTGTGTACCACTGACCTTCATCTGGATCTAAGGGTGCAATGACCCTAAGGCCATCTCTTTCAAATGTCATATGCCTTTTCTTTAAATCAACCATTGTGGAGTTATCGAAGGCCCAATCAATTCCTAACAGTGTAGGGTAAGGGAAACTGTCATCAACAATTTCAATTACCTTGAAATATGTGAACGTTCTCACTCCATCAATGTCCACATGGACATGTTCCAATCTGCCAAAGGGGCTGACAGCTTGTTAGTTATCCATTCTAAGCCTGATAGGGGAGTAGATCAACTTCAGTTTCCCCATCAGTGCCCAAGTTTTCTTTGTCATGAAATTGGTCTCCGACCCTAAGTCGGGGACCACGTAGTCTTTATCATACTCTCCTATTTGAGCATTCAAGTGTAATTCTTTATTTGTCCTTCTCTTCTTACCAATTTGATGTACTTCCCTATTCATCAAGGGGTCTATATTTCCTAGTTCATACTATTTGATTAAGTTCTATAGCTCTTTTACAATGCCTTTATCCTGAATCAACTTAACACAGGTGGATAAAAATTCCATGAGCTTGCTTACCTCTTTTCCCTCCTGTGGTGAAGAAGATTGATCAAATGCTTGAGGCATTCCATATTATTTTATTTCTGGCTATATTTTTGATGAGGAACCTTGATCTTCTCTGAGATTTTGTCTTGCTTCCTCAAAGATTTGTCTTTATTTCTTTGCATCGAAAGTTTGGGTCTTCTCTGTAGCCTTCCTGATACCTGAGTCTTATGAAATATTTCCTTGATTCATTCTATCCTCTCCTGTAGCAATGCCTCCTCGAGTGATAACAATGACCTTAGGGTATTCCTGGCAAGGCTCATCATATATCAACTGCACTTGTGGAATCTACTGAGGTCCTCGTATTTCCTGCAACTTAGCTAGTAGTACAGGACAATCTTCTATAACATGGTCAAACAAGCTGCAATAACTGCAAGTGGTACAAGGGTTATGAAAATCCCTTGCAAGGTGTCCTAGTTGTGCACAATTATAACAGATGATCTATCCTTGGCCTCGACCCATTCCTCATCCTCATCCTCGTCCTCTGTATCCACCGCGAGGATTGAAATTTCCTCTTCCTGGGTAGTTATACTGTGGAGTGTTTCCTTATTGTTGTGATTTTCCTTAGATCTTGTATATGTCCCTCGATATTTCATGCATAAGGTCATAGGCCCTACAATACCTATTGTTGTGCCCCATAGACTTACATAATGTGCAATATAAATTTGTGGGAGTCTTAACATACTTCTGCATGTAATAGCACTCACATGTGCGATGCTTATTTTTTGCATACTTCGCACCAGGGCAGGTTGACTTGCTTTAAGGGGCTCGGTGATCCTGAGGCCAAATATTCATGGAATAAAGGATAATGTTCCTTATGATGGCCTTCTGATATGCATCTTACACACCATATATCTTATCTTTTGTCCTTACCCTTGTCCTTATTCATATCTTTGACCTGCAAAGACAAACTAGTCAGCTGGCTCAAGATCTGGCTCATACCTAAGCTAGATTCTCCCATAGGGGTTGATTCTAGCTTCATGGAAATCTCCAATGCCTCAGCCTGCGAAGAAATCTTTTGTTGCATTAGAGGAAATCTGATGTGTGGTAACAGGGCAGTGATGAACCATTCTTTATTCTGTTCATCTGAGATCTAAAAATTTAATTGACATGTTAAGGTCTTGAACCTTTGATCGAACTCCCATACTGGTTCGTCTACTTTCTTCTTGATCTCCTTTAGTTCTGTAATACATTGAGACTCTGACTTAGGTTTCTTGAACTCTGTAATCAATGCATGCTTGATCTCTCCCAGTGGCTTAGTCTACACAAGTCCTTGGACAAGCTTCATGTACCATCTCAGTGTGCGATCCCTTAGGGTAGTGTTGAATTGGGTCCTTTTAACAACTTCATCAGTGACATTTTTAATATTCCATACGGCTTCACACAGAAACTAATGATGATTGTGATCTTTAGATCCATGTCCCCTAAATATAGGGAGCCTCATCTCATCTTCCATAGAGATACCTAGGTTTCCTGTCTGAGTAGATGTTGAGCTACTAGTAACAGTACTCTAAGGACTCTGGTGGTTCTGATTATTTTGATTACATAGTGCTACTAAAATAACAGGAGGATTAGCAGTACTTACTTCAATAGTTTGTGTAGTTCCTAAAGTTTTGTGCTCATCCTGGCGAGGTTCATCGGCTTCTCCTTCCTCTATCCTAGTAGGTTCTGAATGTTCTCCATTTGTTAGATATGCCTCTTCTCCATTGTAGAAATCCTCTTCCCCATAGTTTTTCTTAAACATGTTCTCAAGGTGAACCCCTCTGAATAATCTCCCACTGCACGTATGTTCGACTTCTGTTTCATTGTCGTTGTCTGAATTCCTAAACATTAGTCTTTTCAAATCCACTTTATCTACTGAATCTTCAAGATGTTCTTTTCATGCAACAACATCTTGATTCTCAAATTTAGGAATTGTAAAAATTTTCCTCTGGGTCCCTTAAAGAAATATCTTTCGGCTTGGATGTATGATTCTACGCTATCAATAACAAACTCTGTGATATACCCTCCAATGGTACTATCGAACCAATGATATGTTTCTTGTGATATGGTGTTATCAACTCTTTTCACCTTCTTNTGTTGATATTATGGTAGTTGCGGGAGGTATTTACCTCCACATGTAAACCTAACAAGAATAAAATATCCCAGGAAGTAAGAAGAAACCATATTGAGTTGGCTAATAACCCTAGAAGACGTGTCATCTCAAGAGGATAATTTGTATTAGGTTATTAGCCTTTAAGAGAAGAAGTCGGCCAAAAGAAATAATATATATTGAACAGACAGATACCCAGAATGAGAATTCGGCCCAGGTAGTTAGCCAGATTTAGTATAAATACAGGAGGCCAATCTTCATTCTAACAAGCATTCTCAAAATTGCAGAGCAACACTTGTGAACATTGCAGTTGCCCAATTTTTGCGTAGGTTTGGAGGAGAGTTGTCATTGCAGCTGCTGGAGCTAGCAGATTCCATTTTGGCTTGGACTATGTCTTGGTTATGGTTTGGACTATCTGATCATCTCTTGTTGGTGTTCTATCCTTGGGGAAAGGTGCACTACTCTTTGTTTGGATATCTATCCCAGGGTTTTCTTCCGGAGTGTTTCTCTATCAAGGTTAAGGTGCTCGGAGGGTGGCTTAAACATATGGTTGGGTTACAATAGTGATATTGTCAATGGTAAAATGATCACATCCATTATATTCTAACAATATCATGGCTTGGAACAGGGGTGTCCAGAGTGCTAAGAATGAATTCCTGTGAGCATATGGTCGGGTGGAAGGAAGAACAACCACAGCCAGTTAGTTGGATACCACCTGTAATAGATAAGTAATCACATATCTTGTGTATGAATTGGATATATTGTGAATGTTTTTAGGAATGTGCATGATTTCTTATTGGATATACTGTATCCCCTCTATTTCTGCTTAGTTGTAGAATTAGGAAAGTAAGAAATTATATGTTTCAGACATGATTTGTACTCGTAAATGCTTGCGTCTTGTGGTGGCCTAAGCTAGAGCCACAAAATGTTTGTTCGTTGACCTTAGGTACAATTTCATGTATGCATGTCGACCCTCCTATTCGTTCTGAGTCCCTTGGAGGATGGAGTTTGTTAATATCAGGAGAGCTAGTGCAGATATGCACTGGCTCTTTGCGAGACCAGCAGAGTCCGAGAACCCCATAAGTTCTATACTTAATAAAGGAGCTCAAGAGGTGTGCAGACGACCCTTATATGTGTTGAGTCTAGGAGAAAGAGCGCAATGCTCTTAAATTCTTGATAATTGATGAAGCTCAAGAGGGATAGTGAGAAATTCAAGTATCGAAAGGGAGTATCCTTTCGTTTGGAAGTTGAACGGATGACATCCGTTCGGGAATATCTGAGGTCTATCACAATCGTTAGATTTGAGGAAGGAATGAAGGCGTTAGCGCCTCGACTTCTTCAGCCTTCATAGGTCCGATGAATTTTGATAATCATCATGAAAGGGATAGATCCTTTGAATTATGAAACCCAAAATTGTGATGTGATTTGGATCGTAGATCTAAGGATCTATTGGGACCCTCCTTGACTGTCGGATTGGCAAGATCAGGGATTCTCACATCGGTAGATTCACACGTTGGCGCGATTAAAAATTATGAAAACCAAAGTTGCGATGTGATCTGGACTGTTGGATCGAGGAATGTTGTCGATCATCGATCCGACGCAATAATTTTAATGCAAGGAGTATGTGGGAATTCAAAAATCCCCAAGGACCAAGCTCAGAAGAGACAAGAGATTTTTAGAAGCGCAGATGAGGTCCAAGAGGCGAACTTACTTCAAGTTCGTAATCTCAGGAGGGAAAGAGGAAGTCAATACCATACATCAGGGATTTCAGTTAGTAAACCAAAGGTTGAGACCTTTGAAACATTTGAAATCTTCTAATTCAGGGAAGAAAGATAAAGCTCAGGAGGAGGAGCAACAATGATCATTGGATCGAGCATTGTGAAATATATAGACCGTTGAATCTCACAGCTAGGCACACAAGAGAGTGCTCAAGGGGGAACATATATTAGCCATTGGATCCGGGGAATGTGTACAAGGTTTAAAACTTTTAAGAGTTGCACAGGAGTGTGGACATTGTGAAACACCAAGTCCCAAAATCATCAGTCCCTTCCATCGTCAAGGAGGGCACGTGGCGAGAGATCAGTGTTTCTATGACTCATGACTCAAAGGATTCAAAGGTTGAGTCATGAGAACTCACAAAATGAGAAATCATGACTTGATCTGAGCCGTTAGATCCAAAGGAGCATGAACTGTTGGATTTGGGTGCTCCGAAATATCGACATTTCAGGAGTCAGGAATGTGAAGGGAGTTGTGACTTGGGGGTTGCAAGTCGTGAAATCCCAACATCATCGGAACCATCCATCAGATGGGACACGTGGCAAGTGGTCGACATTTTTTTGACTCTCACATTAGAAAGGTCAAAGGGTAGACCTGTGAGAACTCGTGAAACCCGAGTTCACGACTTCATCGTGACCATCGGATCGATGAAGGATTTGGGCCATCAGATTTGAAGCATCGGGAACTACCGATACACGAAACTATGATGCGATCGAAAGTTGTTACTAGGTCACAGTTGGTGGTCACATGAACAGGAGGTTAAGGGAGGATCTAGTGGAGGCTAAGCACTTAACCTGAAGATCAGTATTTCAGGAAATGAAGAGTTGGAGTCGACTCATGCTCATTTACCTGACACACGAAGTCGCAATATGCCTTTTGATAGGCATGTGGTCAAAAATTGAGGTCATATGAAGGAAGGGGCTATCATGGAGAGCTATCACCTATTTCTCAAACCCTTCAAAGGGTCTAGGAAAGAGATCGTGGCTTGGAAGAACCTGGAATTGAAGAAAGGAGAATCTAAAGAGAGTTAAGAAAAAGAGAAATTGTTTTATGCCCCATCGTGGGTGTGTTGCAAATTGGTATTAGAGCATGGTTACAATACTTGGACTGCTTGGGCTCATGCATGAGTTGCATAAAGAGGTATTGTTATCTTCATTTACTCCTTGAGGAGAAGGAATGTAGATTGAACTTGTGATTTTGGGAATTCTTGTTGAATTTCAACAGAAGAATTTCTTTAACCCCTTTGTCAAAGTGGTAACTACTCTTACCAGAGTATGGAATTGCTAATTAATAGTGATAATAAAACTTGAATGTGGATAGATAAAGGTCGTAGGGTTCTGGCAAGGGTAGCCGAAGCCCAAAATTCGGATGACCTGATGATAGTGACACTACCTCTAAGCATGGGTAGTTGGAAAATTAGTCATTGATGATGGCTGGTTATATAATGGTTAATACCTTTGTGGGATTAAAGGAATTTGATAGGATCGGGTAGGATCCTTGGCAGTATAATTATTGATTTATATTAAACTCAGAGTATATAACTTCTCATGACCAGGGGAAAGGTGAGATGGGTAATTCCTATGGAAGTTGAGGCAAGAAGGTTTTTCTTGCTAGTTGTTATAGTATAAAAGGGAAAGTGACCCTGGTTGGTTATTGCCATAAAGAGAAGGAAACATCAATATGAGTTATAATTGTGAGATTAGTCATGTAATCGACTGTAATCTCTAACTAAAAGAACACTAATGATAAAAATAAGCTAGTATGATGAATACTTAGTTGTGTGTGTATGCTTGAGTGCATGGATTTAATACATTGTCAAGTTTCTTGATATGAAGCCTGATATTAGTACTCGTTAGGTATGAATGATATTAAATGTGCAAGTGATGCACATGTATGATGTAAGAGTATAAGTATACTAAAATCCCAATATGGTTTCCCTAATGAGTGAAATGTGAGGCAAGCATAGCACTTGCCAATATTGAATGAATACCATGGACACATGGTTGATTCCATTCTGAAGAGCCATGAAAGTTTTTTTTTTAATGATAGCTTAAGGGGAATGTGCTCCATCTCCCCAGGAAAAGCCAGTATAAATAAGTGAAAGAGTAAACGAGCAAGGATGCTCTATTAGAATAGGAGAAGACCTAGGGTTCACTCCAAGAGTGCACCAACAAGCCCTAGCTACTGGCCCTTTTGGCAACACCTATGAAAGGGCACAGAGATGTCTACAACTAGGGGAATATAAAGTGGATCTAGTACAACAGCAACAAAACATACATATATCACTTATCAAGATAGATCTAGCCTACACAGTTATAGATATGATCTAATACAACAATGAAAATAACAATATAATAGTGATAGAGATCAAATAATCAATCACACACAAAACACAATATGTACGTGGTTCACCCTCTCTCTAGGGCTACATCCATAGAACTGTGCTTATGATTTATTAAGGTAAAGAATACAGTTCTTGTATGCACTCTCAGCTAGCATATCTTCTTTCTTCTTCTCTCTTTCTCTCCCCTTCCTGTGCACCCATCTACAAGACTTGACCTTCGCACATAGTTGAAGATCTTACAATACTAGAAGGCTCTCTCTCTCTCAGCACTTCTCTCTCACAATACAATGACTTGTCACACACTACTATAGCTAGATCAATAACAATACCATACCGACCCGACCCAGGTCCTCTTGACCTTTATTTGTACATTACAATATCTCACAGACAACCTTCGGCTAAAACCTAGGTGACAAAACCCTAGATGCCAAAACCCTAGGTGACTAAAACCCTAGGTCAACTTGACCCAGTTTTCCTGATCTTCACCAACCTGTCTTTCCTTTCTTCCTGTGTGGTGCTAACGGTAGATCTTCCTGCTTGCTGAGCTGTCCTTGATCCATATTCCTTGTTGATTCATCATCCTTGATCTCCTCATCCAACGGATTGCATTTCCATACTTTGCTCCATCTTTTCTACTATTTTTCTCTCTTCGACCGAGTGACACTTATTGTGTCTTCCGCAAAGTTCACTTTTCACCTTTTCTTCCTTGTTCTTCACTTCCTTCCATAAACAAGGGCCAAGAGGCCCCCAACACTCACCTATGACTTGTCCCGAGGCACTTAAGATCTGATCCTTTTGTTTTACTTCGACTTTGGACTGCACAGGGCAGCCTTTGCTTTCTTCTCTATGCCTCCTTCTCATCCTTGTGCAGGTTGTCTTTTCTGGTTCTCGTACCCAGTTTCAACTGCACTTGGTACCTAGACCCTTTTCTTCTTGCTTTTACTGAGGTCTGTGAGGCAGTTGGTTGTCATACTACAACTTCAACTGACTCCCATTCACTAATCCTTCCTTCCACTCTTCATTCAATGTCTTCAATTGTGTAGTT
The DNA here is from genome assembly GCA_000966675.3 of Picea glauca. Classification (NCBI taxonomy): domain Eukaryota; kingdom Viridiplantae; phylum Streptophyta; class Pinopsida; order Pinales; family Pinaceae; genus Picea; species Picea glauca. Next base: position 253,984 of record JZKD02S1944127.1, on the reverse strand, counting down.
CCCCCTTCACTAACATAGGTGACCTAATATGGTCTGATCTAATGCATCCTAAACTTCCCTGGATGTCTTTTAAAATTACTTTCATACAAAAATACTAAATCAACCTGCTTAAATGCCTTCTTCTTTATGTGTTTATCATGATAGGTCTTTTCTCTTCCCTTCTGAAGCTGTTGGTGGAAACCTGCAATAAATCTGTCTTCTTCCAGTTTAACCAACTGTGAAAGCCTCTCTTGAACAACACTAGTATCATTGATACCTGTAAATGCAACGATTCTTAAGCTTGGCACTAAGTATTCCATCAAGACAACAACTTCAAGATCATATACTAAATTAAAAGGGGTCTGCATTGTTATTTTCTTACAAGTGGTCCTATAGGCCAACAATACTACTGGTACTCTTAAATCTCAATCATCCATGTTCTCACAACAAATTTTCAGCAGTGTTGTCTCCAAGATTTTGTTCAAGGCTTCGACTATCTCATTTTCCTATGGATGGTAAGGTGTGATCTTATGATGGTGGACTGAAAATTATTTAGTCAGTGATTCAACTCTCTTATTGATGAAGTGTGTGCCTTGATCACTCATAAGGATCTTGGGTCATCCAAACCTGGTTATTATGTCATTGAATATAAAACGTGCAGTTGTAGTTGCACTACAGTCCTTGACTTCTCTAGCTTCGGCCCATCTGGTCAAGTATTTTGTCGCATTAATTATGTACCTTGCTCCTGTGCACTTTCTTGGTGGGTTTATAGGTCCCAAAATTTAAATGGACCACTTTTATCCAATGCTTCTTTTGAATCTGATGAACATGCGCTGTCACTTCGCTAGCTCAGATTCCCATCAGTTGTAGGGTTGATGTAATCCTATTGTCTGGCTATTAATTTGTGTATGTTTTCCAGTGCATATGCATGATCTTCTTCTCTGATAGGTTCTGTGTACCACTGACCTTCATCTGGATCTAAGGGTGCAATGACCCTAAGGCCATCTCTTTCAAATGTCATATGCCTTTTCTTTAAATCAACCATTGTGGAGTTATCGAAGGCCCAATCAATTCCTAACAGTGTAGGGTAAGGGAAACTGTCATCAACAATTTCAATTACCTTGAAATATGTGAACGTTCTCACTCCATCAATGTCCACATGGACATGTTCCAATCTGCCAAAGGGGCTGACAGCTTGTTAGTTATCCATTCTAAGCCTGATAGGGGAGTAGATCAACTTCAGTTTCCCCATCAGTGCCCAAGTTTTCTTTGTCATGAAATTGGTCTCCGACCCTAAGTCGGGGACCACGTAGTCTTTATCATACTCTCCTATTTGAGCATTCAAGTGTAATTCTTTATTTGTCCTTCTCTTCTTACCAATTTGATGTACTTCCCTATTCATCAAGGGGTCTATATTTCCTAGTTCATACTATTTGATTAAGTTCTATAGCTCTTTTACAATGCCTTTATCCTGAATCAACTTAACACAGGTGGATAAAAATTCCATGAGCTTGCTTACCTCTTTTCCCTCCTGTGGTGAAGAAGATTGATCAAATGCTTGAGGCATTCCATATTATTTTATTTCTGGCTATATTTTTGATGAGGAACCTTGATCTTCTCTGAGATTTTGTCTTGCTTCCTCAAAGATTTGTCTTTATTTCTTTGCATCGAAAGTTTGGGTCTTCTCTGTAGCCTTCCTGATACCTGAGTCTTATGAAATATTTCCTTGATTCATTCTATCCTCTCCTGTAGCAATGCCTCCTCGAGTGATAACAATGACCTTAGGGTATTCCTGGCAAGGCTCATCATATATCAACTGCACTTGTGGAATCTACTGAGGTCCTCGTATTTCCTGCAACTTAGCTAGTAGTACAGGACAATCTTCTATAACATGGTCAAACAAGCTGCAATAACTGCAAGTGGTACAAGGGTTATGAAAATCCCTTGCAAGGTGTCCTAGTTGTGCACAATTATAACAGATGATCTATCCTTGGCCTCGACCCATTCCTCATCCTCATCCTCGTCCTCTGTATCCACCGCGAGGATTGAAATTTCCTCTTCCTGGGTAGTTATACTGTGGAGTGTTTCCTTATTGTTGTGATTTTCCTTAGATCTTGTATATGTCCCTCGATATTTCATGCATAAGGTCATAGGCCCTACAATACCTATTGTTGTGCCCCATAGACTTACATAATGTGCAATATAAATTTGTGGGAGTCTTAACATACTTCTGCATGTAATAGCACTCACATGTGCGATGCTTATTTTTTGCATACTTCGCACCAGGGCAGGTTGACTTGCTTTAAGGGGCTCGGTGATCCTGAGGCCAAATATTCATGGAATAAAGGATAATGTTCCTTATGATGGCCTTCTGATATGCATCTTACACACCATATATCTTATCTTTTGTCCTTACCCTTGTCCTTATTCATATCTTTGACCTGCAAAGACAAACTAGTCAGCTGGCTCAAGATCTGGCTCATACCTAAGCTAGATTCTCCCATAGGGGTTGATTCTAGCTTCATGGAAATCTCCAATGCCTCAGCCTGCGAAGAAATCTTTTGTTGCATTAGAGGAAATCTGATGTGTGGTAACAGGGCAGTGATGAACCATTCTTTATTCTGTTCATCTGAGATCTAAAAATTTAATTGACATGTTAAGGTCTTGAACCTTTGATCGAACTCCCATACTGGTTCGTCTACTTTCTTCTTGATCTCCTTTAGTTCTGTAATACATTGAGACTCTGACTTAGGTTTCTTGAACTCTGTAATCAATGCATGCTTGATCTCTCCCAGTGGCTTAGTCTACACAAGTCCTTGGACAAGCTTCATGTACCATCTCAGTGTGCGATCCCTTAGGGTAGTGTTGAATTGGGTCCTTTTAACAACTTCATCAGTGACATTTTTAATATTCCATACGGCTTCACACAGAAACTAATGATGATTGTGATCTTTAGATCCATGTCCCCTAAATATAGGGAGCCTCATCTCATCTTCCATAGAGATACCTAGGTTTCCTGTCTGAGTAGATGTTGAGCTACTAGTAACAGTACTCTAAGGACTCTGGTGGTTCTGATTATTTTGATTACATAGTGCTACTAAAATAACAGGAGGATTAGCAGTACTTACTTCAATAGTTTGTGTAGTTCCTAAAGTTTTGTGCTCATCCTGGCGAGGTTCATCGGCTTCTCCTTCCTCTATCCTAGTAGGTTCTGAATGTTCTCCATTTGTTAGATATGCCTCTTCTCCATTGTAGAAATCCTCTTCCCCATAGTTTTTCTTAAACATGTTCTCAAGGTGAACCCCTCTGAATAATCTCCCACTGCACGTATGTTCGACTTCTGTTTCATTGTCGTTGTCTGAATTCCTAAACATTAGTCTTTTCAAATCCACTTTATCTACTGAATCTTCAAGATGTTCTTTTCATGCAACAACATCTTGATTCTCAAATTTAGGAATTGTAAAAATTTTCCTCTGGGTCCCTTAAAGAAATATCTTTCGGCTTGGATGTATGATTCTACGCTATCAATAACAAACTCTGTGATATACCCTCCAATGGTACTATCGAACCAATGATATGTTTCTTGTGATATGGTGTTATCAACTCTTTTCACCTTCTTGATCAACTCCGACGTCCAAACCAGAGGAGGTCTAGATCGGATCTCGAACTGGGTATCTGCTAGTCTAGCTAGCCACTCATACAACTCCTGGTGGATTCCTCCAAAGAAGATCTCGTGTATATCGGTAAAGATATATTTCTCCAACCAATCCTCTGTACTAATATTAGGGTTCTTGTTTTGGGCTTCAGCGAAGTCCTTCTCTTGATCCTCTATCCACTTTTGAGTCTCTGTCTTCGATGGAAGCCACCTTGACATTCCCTCAAAATTATTTTTGTCCTGGCAACAGAACCATTTGTTAGCACAGGGGTAGACCAAGGGTCCACTCCAAGAGTGCACCAACAAGCCCTAGCTACTGGCCCTTTCAGAAACACCTGCGAAGAAGATGCAGTCTCACCCGAAGAAGCTATGAGGGGGTTGCAGGACAGAGATGTCTACAACTAGGGGAATATCAAGTGGATATAGTACAACAACAACACAACATGCATCTATCACTTATCAAGCTAGATCTACCCTACAAAGTTATAGATATGATCTAATACAATAATGGAAATAACAATATAAAAGTGACAGAGATCAAAGCATCAATCACACACAAAACACAAGATGTACGTGGTTCACCCTCTCTCTAAGGCTACGTCCACAGAACTGTGCTTATGATTTATTAAGGTAAAGCATACAGTTCTTGTTTGCACTCTCAGCTAGCAGATATTCTTTCTTCTTTTCTCTTTCTCTCCCCTTCCTGTGCACCCAGTTGCAGGACTTGACCTTCACACACAGCTGAATATCTTACAATACTAGAAGGCTCTCTCTTTCTCAACACTTCTCTCTCACAATATAATGATCTCTCACACACTACTATAGCTAGATCAAAAAAAATATCGTACCGACCCAACCCAGGTCCTCTTGACCTTTATTTATACATTACAATACCTCACTGACAACCTTTTCTTCCTTGTTCTTCGCTTCCTTCCATCACCAACGGCCAACAGGCCCCCAACACTCACCTGTAACTCATCCCGAGGTGCTTCAGATCTGATCCTTCTATTTTACTTCAACTTTGGACTGGGCAGGGAAACCTTTGATTTCTTCTCTATGCCTCCTTCTCATCCTTGTGCAGACTGTCTTTTGTGTGTCTGGTACCCAGTTTCAACTGCACCTGGTACCTAGACCCTTTTCTTTTATCTTTTACTGAGGTTTGCGATTCAGTTGGTTGTCATAGTACAACTTCAACTGAATCCCATTCACTAATCCTTCCTTCCACTCTCCGTTCAATGTCTTCAGCTGTGTAGCTCCTCCTTCGGTGACATAGGCGACCTTATATGGTCCGAGCCAATGCATCCTAAACTTCCCTAGATGTTTTGTAAACTTACTATCATACAACAATACTAAATCAACCTGCTTGAATGCCTTCTTCTTGATGTGCCTGTCATGATAGGAATTTTCTCTTCCCTTATGAACCTGTTGGTGGAAACCTACAATAAATTTGTCTTCTTCCAGCTCAACCAACTATGCAAGCCTCTCTTGAACAACACCAATATCATCCATACCTGTAAAGGCAATGCTTCTTAAGATTGGCACTAAGTATTCCATTGGGACAACAACTTCAAGACCATATACTAACTTAAAAGGGGTCTGCATTGTTAGTTTCTTGCAAGTGGTCCTATAGGCCCACAGTACTACTGGTACACTTAAATCCCAATCATCCCTGTTCGCACAAAAAAATTTTGTCAGCGTTGTCTCCAATATTTTGTTGAAGGCTTCGACTATCCCATTTCCTCGTGGATGGTAAGGTGTGCTCTTTTGATAGTGGATTGCAAATTATTTAGTCAGTTCTTCAATTATCTTATTGATGAAGTGTGTGCCTTGATCACTCATAAGGATCTTGGGGCATCCAAACCTGGTTATTATGTCATCAAATATAAAACATGTAGTTGTAGTTGCACTACAGTCCTTGACTGCTCTGGCTTTGACCCATATGGTCAAGTATTTTGTCGTTGTAATTATGTACCTTTCTCTTGTGCGCTTTCCTAGTAGGGTTATAGGTCCCACGAAGTCAATGGTCCACTTTTCAAATGCCTTTAGGGTCATCAACGGTGCTAATGGAATTTCATCTCGTCTAGATGGTTTCCCAAATCTCTGGCATACATCGCAAGCTCTGGAATAATATTTAGCATCTTTGTGTAAGGTAGGCCACCAAAGGCCATCTCTCAGAACCTTCTACGCAGTTTCAGTCCCTGCGTAATATCCTCTTATGATGCCTTCATGAGCTTCTATGAGGATTAGTGGTCGCTCTGTCTCCATAACACACCTCCTTAATATCTCATCGGGTCGCATCTTGTATAGATGACCAGCTATCAGTGAGAAGTCTGCAGTGTGCACCACTAGTTGTTTCTTTTGGAGAATTGTATACTCACTAGGTGCCATTCCTGTTGATAGGAACTGGACTATGTCTTTGAAGTGGTCATCAATCTTTCTAATGGCGAGAAGTTGTGCATCCGACAATGTATCCTCCAAAATAGTGGGTTCTTCACCATGTTCCATCCTTGACAAGTGGTCATGGCCTTTATTCATCCTTCCTGGATTAACTATGATATCAAAATCATATTCTTGAAACAATAGAAGCCATTCGCATATCCGCCCCCCCAACATTGGCTTGTTGACTAGGTACTTCAATGCAGAGTGATCAGTAAACATTTTAAAGTGTCCTCCCAACAAGTAGTGGCGAAATTTCTGCAGCACATACACCATGGCCACTCCTTCTCTTTTAGTAGTGGTGTAATTAATTTCAGCTGTAGATAGCTTCTTGCTAGAAAAATCTAATGGATGGTCTATGTCTCCTATTCCTGGTTGAGCTAAAAAATCTCCCAAAGAAATGGAATATGCATCAACATGCACATGAAACTCCTTACTCCAATATGGAAAAACCAGAATAGGCACAGCAACCATCTTTTGTTTCAGTGTGTTGAAGCTTGTCTAGCATTCTTCTATCCAACTAAACTGACAGTCTTTCTTCAACACCTTCTCCATAGGTGTTGTAATCTGTGCATATCCTTTGATGAATTTTCTATAGTATCCAGTATGCCCTAGCGCAGTGCACAGTTGTTTGACCGATGTCAGAGGTGGCAGATGAACAATAATGGAAATTTTAGATGGGTCTACCAGCAATCCCTACTTACATACAATATGTCTTAACAACACTCCAAATGGTGAGAATAATATGCACTTCTTCATATTTAAAGAAATTTGACACTGTCTGCATTTATCCAACTTTATCCTTAGACATTCAATATGGTTTTTCAACAAACTGAACATAGTCCAGTCATCAAAATATGCTTCTAAACATTTATGAAAAAATTCTTTAAATGCTTCAACCACCACCCTGGAAAAGATGGATGGGGAATTCTTCAGTCCAAATGGCATTACTGTATACTAATAAAACCCCCATTATATAGAAAATGTGGTCTTGTGGTGATCTTTCTTAGCAATCCAGATCTAATGGTATCCTGAAAATCCATCTATAAAAGAATATACCTCTTAGCCTCCCACATTGTCTAACACTTCGTCAGTGAATGGTGTAAGGAAAGGGTCATGAAGACAGGCATCATTCAACATCCTGAGATCCACACATATCCCGATCTCACCTATCTTTTTGTCTTGTACTACCATAGGTCTAATCCACTCTGATTCATCGACAGGTTCAATAATACCTGCTTCCAGCATTATGTCGAGCTCAATCTTCACTTTTTCTTTGTATTTAGGGTTCAACTTGTAGAGTCTTTGATTGATGGTCTTCGCACCTGGTTTCAAATGGATCCTCATCTCTCCCATAGGTCCTTTGATACACTTCATATCAGTGAACTTGGTCAGAAACAAGTCCTGATATTCATAAAACAACTTTGTAATCTTGTCAATGGTAGAAGCATCCCAATAATTTTCAACATTGGCAAGATTTGGGGTCTCTTCTGTTCCAATATTGACCTTCTTAATCTTGATTGGCTGACCAATAAATGGTATCTCAACTCTCAGTACTTCCACATCTCTTTGGACTTCTATTTCAGTGATGTTTACCTTCCTCGGGTCATCGTCTTCATCCGTATTTATGTTGTAACAACTTTGCAATTTCTGGAATGCCATAGTCCATTTGTCCATGTCTTGTTTCATAGGGAGGCTAGATGCCTCTTCGAATACCTTCTATCTCAAAATATGTAATTCTCGGTCTACTAAAGGATATTCACTTTCAAATAAAAATGTGGTTACAAAATTATGAATCATACCTTCCCAGTCTGTAGTGATTAGGCGCAGCTCCACTTGAAGGTACCGGTTGATAGGGGTTGTGTCTAGCGTGTTAATGAATCTGTGCACCCATTGTTCTTGGGGAATGTCAATCCATGCCTCTTCACAACTTCACACATGGTCCTTTGGACAACCTCGACCTGTGTATCTCACTTCACAACCTTCTACTTGGGCTGAGAACCACGCTGTCATCAAAGTTCATCATTGTGTCCAGTCTATAATGTTAATTTTGTGTGTCCCCCACCATCTTGTTGGTGTGGATTTTAGGGCCTCATCCATTGCCAACAATCATTTTTGTGTTGGTACACTTGTCTCAAAATCTTATAGGAAGGTTTCTAAAGGGTTCAGACCATCAAATGTGGGTAAGTTACTCACTGTTGTGCTGATCCAACAAACTTCTCTCATTAATCTAGCACATCTTCTGGTAGATACTTCATACATCTAGTTCTTCTAGTTCTCCAATGCTTCTTCTGAATCTAATGAACATGCACTGTCACTTCTCCATATCAAATTCCCATCGGTTGTAGGGTTGATGTAATCCTATTGTCTAGTTGTTAATTTGTAAAAGTTTTCCAGTGCATATGCATGATCTTCTTCTCTGATAGGTTATGTGTATCGCTGACCTTCATCTGGTAAGGGTGAAATGACCCTAAGGCCATATATTTCAAATTTCATAAGACTTTTCTTTAAATCAACCACTGTGGAGTTATTGAAGGCCCAATCAATTCCTAGCAGTGCAGGGTAAGGGCAACAGTCATCAACAATTTCAATTACCTCGAAATTTGCAAACGTTCTCACTCCATCGATGTCCATAGGGACATGTTCCAATATTCCAAAGGGGTTGATAGCTTGTTGTTTAGCCATTGTAATCTTGATAGGGGAGTAGATTAACTTAGGTTTCCACATTAGTGCCAAAGTTTGTTTTGTCATGACATTGACCTCCGACCCTAAGTCGAGGACCATGTAGTCTATATCATACTCTCCTATTTGAGCATTCAAGTGTAATTCTTTATTTGTCCTTCTCTTCTTACCAATTTGATGTACTGCCCTATTCAGTAAGGGGTCTATCTTTCCTAGCTCATATTGTCTGATTAAGTTCTGTAGGACTTTTACAGTGCCTTTATCTTGAATCAACTTAACACAGGTACATAAAAATTTCTTGAGCTTGCTTACCTCTTTTCCCTCCTATGGCGAAGCAGATTGATCAAATTCCTGAGGCATTTCATATTATTTTATTTCTGGATGTATTTTTTATGAGGAACCTTGATCTACTTTGAACTCTTGTCTTTCTTCCTCAAATATTTGTCTTTCTTTCTTTGCATCGAAAGTTCGGCTCTTCTTTGTAGCCTTCCTGATACCTAAGTCTTCTACAATCTTTTCGTGAGTCATTCTATCCTATCCTATAGCAGTGCCTCCTCGAGTGATTAAACCTACTTTAGGGTCTTACCTGCGAGGATCAACATATATCAACTGCACTTGTGGATTCTGCTAAGGTCCTCATATTTCCTGCAGCTTAGCTAACAGTACAGGACAATCTTCTATAACATGGTCAAATGAGTTGCAGTAACTGCAAGTGGTACAGGGGTTTTGAAATTCCCTTGCAAGGTGTCATGGTTGTGTTCAGTTATAACAGATGATCTATCCTCGGCCTCCACCCATTCCTCCTCCTCGTGCTCGTCCTCTGTATCCTCCGAGAGGATTGAAATTTCCTCTTTCTGGGGAGTTATACTGCAGAGTGTTTCCTTCTTGTTGTGCTTCTCCTTGGATCTTGTATATGTCCCTCGATATTTTGTGCATTAGGTCATAGGCCCTACAATCCCTGTCATTGTGCCCCACAGACTTACAGAATGTGCAATATAAATTTTTTGGAATCTGAACATACTTTTGCATGTAATAACACTCACCTGTGTGATGCCTATTTCTGCATACTTCGCACCAGGGCAATTTGACTTGATTCAAGGGGCTCGGTGATCCTGAAGACAAATATTCATGGAATAAAGGACCATTTTCCTTATCATGGCCTTCTGATATACATATTACACACCAGATATCTTCTCTTTTGTCCTTCCCCTTGTCCTTCTTCATATCTTTGACCTATAGAGACAAACTAGTCAACTAGCTCAAGATCTGGCTCAGACCTGAGCTGGATTCTCCCATAGGGGTTGATTCTAGCTTCATGGCCATCTCCAATGCCTCATTCTGTGAAGTGATCTTCTGATGCATCAGAATAAATTTGATGTGTGCTAATAGGGAAGCGATGAACCATTCTTTATTATGTTCATCTGGAATCTCAAAAGTTAATCGGCCTATTAAGGTCTTGAACCTTTGATCGAACTCCCATACCAGTTCATCTACTTTCTACTTGATATCCTTTAGATATGTAATACATTGAGACTCTGACTTAGGTTTATTGAACTCTGCAATTAGTGCATTCTTGATCTCTCCTAGTGGATTAGGCTGGGCAAGTCCTTGGAAAAGATTCATGTACCAGTTCAATGCGTGATCCCTTAGTGTAGTGCTGAACTAGGTCCTTTTAACAGCTTCATCGGTGACATTTTTAATATTCCATATGACTTCAAAGATAAACCAATGTTGATCAAGATCTTCAAATCCATATCTCCTAAAGATAGGGATCCTCTTCTCATCTGTCGTAGAGATATCTAGGTTTTCTGTCTGAGTAGATGCTGAGCTACTAGTAACAGTACTTCGAGGACTCTGGTGGTTCTGATTATTTTGATTACCTAGTGTTGCTGAAATAACAGGAGGATTAGCAGTACTTACTTCAACAGTTTGCGCCGTTCTTGAAGTTTTTTTCTTGTTCTGGCGAGGTTCTTCAGCTTATCCTTCCTCTATCCTAGCGGGCTTTGAATGTTCTTTGTCTATCAGATCTACCTCTTCTCCATTGTAGAAACCCTCTTCCCTGTAGTTTTTCTTAAATAGGTTCTCAAGGTCAACCCCTATGAATACTCTCCCACTAGTCATATGTCCGACTTCTGTGTCGTTGTCGCTGTCTAAATTCCTAAACATTAGTCTTTTCAAATCCACTCGATCTACTGTATCTTCAAGACATTTTTTTCATGAAACAACATATTGATTCTCAACTTCAAGAATTGTAAAATTTTTCCTATGGGTTCCTTAAGGAAATATCTTTCATATTGGCTATATGATTCTACTCTATCAACAACAAAATCTGTGATATACCCTCCAATGGTACTATCGAACCAATGATTTGTTGCTTGTGATATGGTTTTCTCAACTCTTTTGACCTTCTTGATCAACTCCGACGTCCAAACCACAGGAGGTCTAGATGGGATCTCGAACTAGGTATCTGCTAGTCTAGCTAGCCACTCATACAACTTCTGGTGGATTCCTACAAAAGATCTCATGTATATCGGTAAATATATATTTCTCCAACCAATCCTTTGTACTAAGATTAGGTTTCTTGTTCTGGGCTTCAACAAAGTACTTCTCTTGATCCTCTATCAACTTTTGAGTCTCTGTTTTCGATGGAAACCACCTTGACATTCCCTCACGAAGATTCTTGTCCCAACAATGGAACCATTTGTTGGCACATGGGAAGACCCAGGGTTCACTCCAAGAGTGCACCAACAAGCCCTAGCTACTAGCCCTTTTGGTAACACCTGCAAAGCAGATGCAGTCTCAACTGAAGCAGCTATGAGGGGGTTGCAGGACAGAAATATCTACAACCAGGGGAATATCAAGTGGATCTAGTACAACAACAACAGAACATGCATCTATCACTTATCAAGCTAGATCTACCCTGCACAGTTATAGATATGATCTAATACAATGCAAATAAAAATATAACAGTGACAGATATCAAAGCATCTATCACACACACAACACAAGATGTATGTGGTTCACCCTCTCTCTAGGGATACGTCCACAAAAATGTGCTTATGATTTATTAAGGTAAAGCATACAGTTCTTGTCTATGCTCTTAGCTAGAAGATCTTCTCTCTTCTTATCTCTTTCTCTCCCCTTCCTGCGCACCCAGCTGCAGGACTTGACCTTCGCACATAACTGAAGATCTTAAAATACCAAAATAATCTCTCTCTCTTAGCACTTCTCTCTCACAATACAATGATCTCTCTCACACTGATATATCTAGATCAACAAGAATATCGTACCGACCTGACCCTGGTCCTGTTGACCTTTATTTATAAATTATAATGCCTCACCAACAACCTTAGGGAAAAACCTAGGTGCCAAAACCCTAGGTGACTAAAACCCTAGGTCAACTTGACCCACTTTTCTTGGGCTTCGCCGACCTTTCTTTCCTTTCTTCTTGTGCAGTGCTAATGGTGGATTTTCCCACCTTCTTAGTTGTCCTCGATCCATATTCCTTTATGATCTGTCATCCTTGATCTCCTCATCCAACGGCTTTCATTTCCATACTTCTCTCCATATTTTCTTCTCTTTTTCTCTCTTCACCCCAGTGATAGTTACTGTGTCTTCCACGAAGTTCACTTTTCACCTTTTCTTCCTTGTTCTTTGCTTCCTTCCATTACCAAGGGCCAACATGATATGTTCTCATAATAAGAGGCAAATGATTATGCCTTTGAGAATCACATGAGAAGGATTGTGAACAGTCCTGAGTTGACTTATCTTAAAAGTATAGATGTAGGTGGGCTATGAAATATACCTATGACCGCTACATGCAAGTTTAGGATTATGAATATGGTTAAGTACATCATAGATGTAAGTTAACAAAAACCAGAATATGTATGGATACATCATTTGCATACATGACAAAGATGCACGTTCATATTCCTTAAGGGAATATTTGGTAAATAGCTAAATCTAACTCAAGGTTGAGGCCATCACAAATAGTGATGGATATGCAATAAG
>JZKD02S1944127.1:219076-239962 GCA_000966675.3 Picea glauca | reverse complement strand
AGGTTTTGGATATGGAAGCATTGTAAGCCCATAAGGAAGACCAATTTCATGCTAATCCAAACCGCTATGGGAAGGAAAGACCCATGCTTATGAATTCGGTTCCTGTGAGGAACAAATATGGAAATAAAATGTGGAATTGGGAATTTGTAGGTGGGAGATTTACAATAAAATTTTGAATTTAAAAATTTTATGATGTCTCATGAATTTTTGTATACATGTGATACAGGTGAAAGGGAAAGATTTGTGAAGAAGTGAAGAGACAAGAAACGAAGATCTCGGGTTCAAGGGAGAACTATGAGAAAGATTATAATCCGATCGCATGAAATAGAGACTAACTCGGGAGAAGGAGAGTAACCTTCATCCCTATCTATTACAGTACCAAGAGAAGGAGAGTAACCTTTCTCCCTAACTTTAGCTGATTTGGAAGGCTGTCAAGCTATAAAAGCATGAAAAATGGCTACTGTTGAGCCATGAGAACTCGTGGTAAGCCATGATCGCCTAGAATATGTTGTGTTGAGGTAACACAAGCCGGAGGGATGCCTTGATAGAGAAAGTTTGAGGGACGCCTCGACTATAAGACTCGATAGAGTCTCTGGAATTCTTTTTGTGTGAGAAAACCTTGGCAAGGCAATATGGATGACCCGAGGGACTATATAGAAGAGAAGGGGATGCTTGAGCCTAGGCCTAAAAGATGAGTGACCACAAGGAAGAGGAGACCTTAATAGTTCTTGTAAACTATTGATTGGGATCATGCACATGGTGGGTAGTTCTTCCTGTGTGAGAAAACCTTGGCAAGGAAAGATGGATCGCCTGAGGGACTATATAGAAAAGAAGGGGATGCCATAGCTTGGACCTAGAGGGTGAGTGACTGCAAGGAATATGAAACCTTGATAGTTATTGTAAACTATTGATTGGGATCATTCACAAAATGGGTATGTCAAGGAAAAACAATGAGCTTGGATAAAAAAACAACCATGTGGACACAAATCCACAAACCAAGCAGATAATTATTGTGCTAAGATCAGAAAAAAAATTCCTTAGAAATTTTTATACAATGTTATCACATGAGACTATGATTAATATGCTTGTTGTCCAAGAATTATTGAAAACAGGTGACAGATATTAAGGGTCTGAAACATGACCTAACCGAGAAAGAAGGATCAGGATTTCTGAAACAACTGAATGAGAACGGCATGATAGGTGTTTTGAGAAAGAACACCGAGGACGGTGTTCCTTTAAGGGTAGGGAATTGTAACATCCCTGTTTCCCCTAGTTTGTAATTAATCATAAAATAGGAATTACGATGCTAAGGCATGTGGACAATGTAAATGTATTATTGTTTGAGTTGCCAATAACTAACTGTGGGGGTGAAGCCTTGAAAGTATTGGCCATGATATCACTAGAGGAAGAATGTGAAAACTATACAAGAGGGTTCATTATATCAAATAACCCCAAATTTCCCTTGATGATGATGATAAACCTCCTTTGGATCCGAAGGAGAGAAACCAGTTAATGAAGAAAGGACCAATGGTCGAATTATCGACCACCCCTAATGAATGGGAGCATGGTCTAGCTGTAGAATGTCATCCTGAAGTACCACAGAGACCTAAAGACCTGAGCTTCCTTCTGACAAAAGGAACATGATGGGTCGGGAACCTTCCGAAAGAAGGAAGGTAACATAGATACATGGGGACAACCAGAGAGGAGACACAACAAGACCAAAGTGCAAGCTCATAAAGGAGTTGCGCGAATCTCTCTAGGGAATAATGAATAGAGGGTTGCGAGCTTGATATGGAGTGAGCATCTAATAAACCTCATCGAGGCCATAACAAAGAGAAATATCTGAAACTTGTAGAGAACAGAACCCGAGAAGAAGATAAAACAAAGAAAGAGTCTGTGAGAACCGCGAGAGTTCCCTGGTGATATCATGGCTTAGAACAGGGGTGGCTAGAGTGCTAAGAATGAATGCCTCTGAACCTATTGTCGGGTGGAAGGATGAACACCCACAGTCAGTTAGTTGGCTACCACCTGTAATAGATAAGTAATTGCATATATTCTGTATGAATTGGATATACTGTGAATGTTTTCAGGAATGTGCATGATTTCTTAATGGATATACTATATCCCCTCTATTTCCTCTTGGTTGAATAATTGGGCAAGTAAGAAATTATATGGTTCAAACATGATTTGTACTTGTAAATGCTTACATCCTGTGGTGGCCTAAGCTAGAGCCACAAACTATGATTTTGTCGACCTTAGGTATAGTCTCACATACACATGTCAACCCTCCTAGTCATTCTGAGTCCCTTGGAGGACGAAGTTTGTTAAGCTCATGAGAGGTAGTGCAGATATGCACTGACTCTCTGTGAGGCAAGCAGAGACTGAGAACGCCTTAATTTCTATACTTAATGAAGGAGCGCAACAAGTGTGCAGAAGACCCTTCTATGTGTTGAGTCTAGGAGAAAGAGCACAACTCTCTTAAATCCTTCATAACTGACAAAGCTCAGGAGGGATAGCGAGAAATCCAAGTATCAAAAGGGAGTATCCTTTCATTTGGAATTTGAATGGAAAAGATCCGTTCAGGAATATTTGAGGTCTATCACAACCATTAGATTTGAGGAAGGAATGTAGGTGTTAGCACCTCGACTTCTTCATCCTTCGTAGGTCTGATGAATGTTGCTAATCATCATAAAAGGGACGGATCCTTTGAATTTAGAAACCCAAAATCACGATGTGATCTAGACCTTAGATATAAGGATCTATCGAGACCCTCCTTGACCATCGGATTGGAGAGATTAGGGATTCGCACACTGACACGACTAAAACTTCTGAAACCCGAAGTTGTGATGTGATCTAGACTGTTGGATCGAGGAAGGTCATGGACCATCGATCCACGGCAAGAAAATTAATGCAAGGAGTATGTGGGAATTCAAAAATCCCTAAGGAATAAGCTCAGAAGAGACACACACTTTTTAAAAGCGTGGATTAGGTCCAATAGGCAAACATGTTTCAAGTTCGTAAGCTCGGGAGGGAAAGAGAAATTCGAGACCATACATCAGGGCTCACAAGAAGTAAAAAGAAGGTCGAGACTGTTGTAACAAATATTGAAATTTTGGCTTTCGATAAATTAGGAGAGAAAAAAGTTTATAGTGTTTAACTACCGAAAGTGTAGATGTGAGAAAACAACCATTTGTCTGTCATGCGCATCATTGAATGTTCTCTACCTATCATATTCAGTCAAATAATGTCAAAATCAGCCCCAAATTCCACAACACTGTAACAGTCACAAACCAACTCATGAAAAATCCAAAGATAGTGTTCACTTGAGAATCAAATAAATGTACCATATGTTTGAGCATTGAGTCATAAGGAGAATTAATGGAAGCATTGGCAATGAAATAATCACATACACCGAGCATTAAGCCACATGGAGAAAAATCTCACGAGTCCAAGATTTTTTGCCGTCGGGGATTTGGCCAACATTGATATTTTAATAACTACAACCCCAATCCCCGAATTCACTAAAGTATTAAAGGATAAGACGGGTTAATTAAAGAATAAGAAAGATTAATGTTGACAACTCTCATCATGATTTCGTGACTTGAGCTTCCTTTGTGCTTTAAGTTTCAATTTTTTGATTTTCGAAACCTCAAAAAACTTTGTTTTAATCGTGCTTAATCACAAAGATAAAAGTGTTTTAACTATTAATCAATCCATCACAATTTCGCAATTCGGGATTTCTCACGTCAAGTATTATTGAAGTCTCGACACGCAAATCCATGAAAGGTTAAAGATTAATTGCTAATCATGATTAATTAAGAGATTAAGAAAAATGATTAGTGTCTAATAAATCCCATCGCGATTTTGCGATTCGGGATTGCTTGCATTTCATAACTCTTGAAGACATGATACCCAAAACCCCGAAATCGGGACTCCAATCATATGCAAAATGACTTTAGAAAAACACAGTGTTATCAGTCATGGAGAGGTCGTTGTCCGCGTTCGAATAGTCGATCGACATATAAAAATCATAAGCTATCCAGTGGTGTATTCAGAATTTCATTTTGATCTTCGTAAGGTAGTCAAAAGTTCCCCGCAATATGAGGTTCGTTTTCATAAATGTGGCCTTTTTTACTCTGTTGAGTCGTCATTTTCAAATGAGGATTCTGAGCGACTGGAGTATCATTTTGAGAAACGGTTGGAGGATTTTGTGCCTAACACATCATATATCATTCACCTCTTTCAGGTTTCCTACAAGTGTCACATATTGGGAGAATTGAATTCATCTCTCAGCCCTAATTTTCGGATTTCATATTTTCTTGTTTTGACACATGTTTGTTAAATGAAGTTTTGGGGAGAATGAAAAGGGGTCTCATGGAAATGAGAGAGGTTTTTTCTCAGAATAAATAGATTCAAAAAATCCTCTTTCATTTTATACACAGCTATCACGATTCGAAAGATACAAATTCATAACCACAACCCTTGTTTTCAATAGTTTGGCTCGTTTTCTATGGCACAAATTTTCAGGAATTGGTTGAAACTGTTGTTATCTTTGAGATGAGAGAGGATTTTGACCTCAATACATATAGGAGGAATATTTGTAAAATAAAAGAGGGGACACACGGGAGTAGTGCTCCTGGGCTGTAGCATTTGTTTTCATGTTTAATAAAAGAGTGCAGATCTTTTTCGATCTATATCAGATATTCTTGTGGTTTTGTTTGCAAAGAATGTCTTATTGCTTCATTTTCACATCATTTCACTTGGTTTTATTTCCATTTTCTTCCCAATTTGTAACTCTTTTGTAATAGAATTCATCCTCTGTTAGATGCTCTGTTGCAGAATCATTGTAGATTGTTTCTTGCAGAGATAGGAGGGTTCAAAATTCATCCATTGATAGATGCTCTGTCCCAACTATCTCTTTCCACCGATTTATGATTGGTATTCACTCATTGCTAAGTGATCCTTGCATTTTGATATGTTTTCTATTTATTTTTTTTCCATACTTGTATAAATCATTCTCTTTGTAATTAACTTCTAGCTCGCCTTTGTTCCATGGATTTCCATTGCTGAAACATTCACGTTATTGGCCTGATCATTTGACTCCATGCCCAATGGAATATTTTTCCGATCCAACCCCAAACCCTAAAAACCAAAAAAAAATTGTTACCCACAGATCTACTCACTGTTAAGCTTATTGAATATCCCATCGTGATATATATTCGAGAGATCCCTCTCGGGTTGGAAGGGGCAGCTTCTAATCAAAATTGGTTCGTGGTTATCTCAAAATTTACTTACACGCAACCCAAATCAAGTTCTGAATGATAACTTATTTTTTCATTTAAAATGTGCTAAGGCTTGGCTCTATTACAACGTAGAACCAACTCTTGCAACAACATTTTCTAGTGCCATTTCCGGGGAACAGAAGCTATCTTCCCTGGGATACGATAAAAGTTTAGATCTATTCCTTGAGGGTGAATAAGGGCTAGGCATTCAATTGGTTGTGATCATTCACCTGGCGACTCCTTGGTTCGAAGACTCTACGTGATTCACTGGCAACTCCACTGGTCTCAAAATGTTTGTTTCATTTGTTGCTCAGATTGTTGCAAGGTTTGCTCTTCTAGACTTTACAAATGTTTATGGTTTTCCAAACACTGTTCCAGACATTAAAGATTGGGAATATGTTCTTCCTAAATTTGGAGAATATGCAAACTACAATCCCGCTCAACACTTGTTTGAATTCCACAAGTTCATGGATGAATTAAATATACACCATGAAGATGTCCTCATGAAATTGTTTATGTTTTCATTGGAAAAGGATGCTAGGCTTTGGTATAAATCTTTACCCTCCAGTATTCCTTCATTGAAAATTTTTCACATCCTTTTTCATCAATTTTGTAAAAGAATCTATTCAGTTGAAATACTTTTTGAAGATTATTGTAATATAAAATTCATAAGACAACAAGATCAAACTAATCTTCTTAAAGAGGAGGAAGGAATATCAAAAATTTCTCAAGTGGATGAAGATAATCAGTATGAAGAAGAGTTGGTTGATAAAGAAGATGGATATGATATCTCTCGTGATCATATTCAAGAAGACGATATTCAACATCGTGGTCAACCTACAGAAAAGAAAGAAAACAATAGTTTCTTGAGCCAAAAATTGCACAGACCAACTCCTTTGTTAACAGAAGAAGAGATAGATCTACTTATGAACAGTCATGTTGCAACCCCTGCTTACACATATCTACAACATCCACATAGTCTTGAAGATCTTGTAGACTCTGTTTTGTTTCATGAAAAAGAGCTGGTTGTCATGTTTAACCATCCTAAAGAATGTTTGGTGTTCGAGAATAATTTAGATTTTGATGTAAAGGCTAATGATAATGAAGAAGACTATGATATTTTTCGAAATCTGTGTCAAGATCAGATAAATATAGTGATGACGAAGAGGATTTTAAATATTTTTTGTCTAATGAAATTTCATCAAATCCTATTTATCAACTAAGAGATGATAAAAAAAGTATGAATGCTATGGTTGAAAATAGATATGAATATGTTGTTCAAGAGTCCAATGAAGATCCTTTTAACTTTGATACATCCTCTAAAGATATCATTGTTGGAGAGGGTGATCAGAATTTTTTTCATGATGCATATTTTCAGACTCGATTTTTATTTGATCATTATCAAGACAGTAGTGTAGGAAATGAAGAATATATCTCTTCTTCTCTCTTAAAAATTGTCATTTGTAATAGGCCTGCATATCATAGTGATGAATTTAGATTACAGGGACATGATGAAAGAGAGCAAAAAGGTTCAGATCAGCATTTGATCATGCATGTTTCCCCAACAAATATTGAGTAGTCCACATTTAACATTCAGATTAGTAACGGAAGTAAGCAACAACATTTCAGTCAGTTGGAACAACAATAAAATGAGGTATTTCTATGTGACTTTTATGATCCAGTAGCGGTTTATATGGAGTCAAAATGGGGGACTGAATTTTTTATTTCCAATTTCTTGAAATCTAAATTTCAAAACTATAAGTACCTGCTCCTAGGTCATGTTTTGAAATTTGCAACTGCTCCTCTCATCCTTTTGCTCAAATATGGAAGTATAATTAAGTTTTTTAGTCGGATACTCGCTTGGTTGATTTGGAAGTTTTCCTATACTTGAACAAAGCAGTGATATCGGTTAGAGTAGGTGATGTATATAAATAAGCTTGACTTTGAGCAGTAGAGTAAAACAATGATTTTTAGTATGTTTTCAGTTTAGTTTGGAATCTAGTATGGTTTTATTTTAAAGCATTATGACTCCATATCCCAATGAATGCATACGTGGTTTTTTGTTTCAAAAAGGTGCAAGCAAAGTGACAGGGTTTAGCATTTGATAAGGATGATCTCAGGTCCCCCAATGGATGAAGGCACATGGTCTATTGTTCTTGGCACTTTGCAGGAAAGCACCATCCCTAGATGGAGCCTCTGTTGTAACAAATATTGAAATTTTGGCTTTAGGTAACTTAGGAGAGAAATTTTTTTATAGTGTTTAACTACCGAAAGTGTAGATGTAAGAAAATGACCATTTGTCTCTCACACACATCATTGAATGTTCTCTACCTATCATCTTTAGTCAAATAACACCGAAATCAGTGCCAAATGCCATAGCAGTATAACAGTCACAAGCCAACTCAAGAAAAATCCAAAGACAGGGTTCACTTGAGAATCAAAGAAATGTACCATATGTTCGAGCATATAGTCATAAGGAGAATGAATGGAAGCATTGGCAATGGAACGACCACATACACCGAGCATTAAGCCACATGGAGAAAAATCTCACGAGTCTAGGATTTTTGGCCATCAGGGATTTGGCCAACATCGATATTTTAATAACTACAGCCCTGATCCCCGAATTCACTAAAGTATTAAAGGATAAGCTGGGTTAATTAAAGAATAAGAAAGATTAATGTTGACAAGTCTCATCGTGATTTCGCAAATCGAGCTGCCTTCGTGCTTTAAGTTTCAAGTTTGTGATTTCCAAAACCCCGAAATCCTTTGTTTGAATCGTGCTTAATCACAAAGCTAAAAGTTTTTTAACTGTTAATCAATCCCATCGCAATTTCGCGATTCGGGATTTCTCGTGTCAAGTATTATCAAAGTCTCGACACTCAAATCCACGAAAGGTTAAAGATTAATTGATAATCATGATTAATTAAGAGATTAAGACAAATGGTTATCGTCTAATTAATCCCATCGCGATTTCGCTATTCAAGATTCCTTGCATTTCATAACTTGAAGACATGATACCCAAAACCTTGAAACCTGAAAACCTGAAATCAAGACTCCAATCATATGCAAAACTACTTTAGAAAAATGCAATTTTCTTAGTCGTGGAGAGGTTGTCTTCCGCGTTCGAATAGTCGATCGACATATAAAAATCATAATCTGTCCAGTGGTGTCTTCAAAATTTCATTTTGAGCTTGGTAATGCAGTCAAAAGTCCCCCACAAGATGAGGTTTGTTTTCAGAAATGTGGCCTTTTTACTGTGTTGAGTCATCATTTTCAAATGAGGATTCTGAGCGACTGGAGTATCATTTTGAGAAATAGTTGGAGGATTGTGTGCCTAACACATCATATACCATTAGGGTCTTTCAGTTTCCCTACATGTGTCACATATTGGGAGAATCGAATCCATCTCCAAGCCCTAATTTTCGGTTTTTATATTTTCCTGTTTTGACACATGTTTGTTAAATGAAGTTTTGGGGAGAATGAAAAGGGGTCTCAAGGAAGTGAGAGATGTTTTTTCTCAGAATACATAGATGCACAAAATCCTGTTTCATTTTATACACAACTATCATGATTCTAGAGATATAGATCCATAACTGCATCCCTAGTGTTCAACAGTTTGGCCCATCTTCTATGGCAAAAAGTTTCAAGAATTGGTTGTAACTATTGTTATCTTTGAGATGAGAGAGGATTTTGACCTCACTACATATAGGAGGAATATTTGTAAAATAAGGAAGGGGACACCCAGGAGTAGTGCTCCTAGGCTGTAGCATTTGTTTTCATGTCTAATAAAAGAGTGCAGAGATTTTTTGATCTATATCAAAGATTCTTGTGTTTTTGTTTGCAGAGAATGTCTTATTGCTTCGTTTTCACATCATTTCACTTGGTTTTATTTCGATTTGCTTCCTGATTTGTAACTGTTTTGTATTAGAATTCATCCTCTATTAGATGCTCTATTGCAAAACCATTTTGGATTGTTTCTTACAGAAATAAGAAGGTTTAGAATTTATCCATTGATAGATGCTCTATCCCGACTATCTCTTTCCATTGATTTATGATTGGAATTCACTCATTGCTAAGTGCTCCTTGCATTTTGTTATGTTTTCTCTCTATTCTGCTGCCATACTTTTATAAATCATTCTCTCTGTAATCAACTTCTATATTGCCTCTGTTCCATAGATTTCCATTGCCAAAACACTCACGTTATTGGCCTGATCATTTGACTCCATGCCTAATGGACTATCTTTCCGGTCCAACCCCAAACCCTATAAACCAAAAAAAAATTGTTACCCATAGATCTACCCACTGTTAATCTTATTGAATATCTTATCATGATATATATTCGAGAGATACCTCTTAGGTTGGAAGGGGTAGCTTCTAATCAAAAGTGGTTCGTGGTTATCTCAGAATTTACTTGCATGCAACCCAAATCAAGTTCTGAATGATAACTTATTTTTTCATTTAAAATGTGCTAAGGCTTGGCTCTGTTATAGCCTAGAACCAACTCTTGCAACAACAAAGACCTTTGAAACATCTGAAATCTTCCAAGTAAGGGAGGAAAGTGAAATCTTAGGAGGAGGAGAAATAATGATCGTTAGATCAAGTGCTGTGAAAGATCTGGACCGTTGAATCTCATGTCCATGCACACAGGAGAGCGTGCAAGGGGGAACAGATCTCAACCATCAAATCTAGGCATGTGGACCAATAGTTGTTGGATCCAGGGAATGTGCACAAGGTTTAAAAACTTTAAGAGTTGTGCATGAGTGTGGACATTGCGAAACGCCAAGTCCTGAAATCATCAAGACCTTCCATCATCAAGGAGGGCACGTGGTGAGAGATCAGCGTTTCCCTAACTCATGAATCAGAGGAGTCAAATTTTGAGTCATGAGAACTCACGAAACGTGAAATCGTGACTTGATCTGAGCCGTTAGATCCAGAGGAGTGTGAACCTTCATATTTGGGTGCTTTGAAATATTGACATTTCAGGAGTCAGGAATGTGAAGGGAGTTGTGACTTGCAGGTCGCAAGTCACGAAATCTCGACATCATTAGAACCATCCATCAGAAGGGACACATGGAAAGTGGTCGACATTTTGTTGACTCTCACATCAGAAAGGTCAAAGAGTAGAACTGTGAGAACTCACGAAACTCGATTTCGCGACTTGATCATGACCGTCGGATCGAGGAAAGATTTGGGCCGTCAAATATGAAGCATCGAGAATTCCTAATATGTGAAAATCCAACATGCTCAGAAGTTGAGCCCATGTCGTAGTTGTTGGTCACATGAATAGGAGGTTAAGGGAGGAGCTAGCAGAGGCTAAGCGCTTAACCTGCATATCGAGGTTTCAAGGAATGAAGAGTTGGAGTCGACTCATGCTCATTTCCTCGACACATGAAGTCACGACGCACCTTTTGATAGGCGTATGGTCATAGCTTGAGGTCATATGAAGGAAGGGGCTAGCATGGAGAGCTAGCATCTGTTGCTCAAACCCTTTAAAGGGGCCAGGAAAGAGCCCATGGCTTGGAAGAACCTACAATTGAAGAAAGGGGAATCTAAAGGGAGTTAAGAAAAAGTGAAATTATTTTATGCCCCATCATGGGTGTGTTACACAAATTATTGAAATTATTCAACGAAATGCATGTCCTAGGAATAAAACCCAACTCAATCATCATGGTTAGTGTTCTATTGAATATTTATTAGCCTTGGAACCAAATAAGTTGATCTTAGGAATGAAATCATTATTGGTTATTCACAAAGTCACCATCCCCATGAAGCCTTAGCATTATTCAACAAAATGTAAGTTGTCATGGGCATAAAACCCAACTCAAACATTGTGGTCAATGTTTTGTCTACATGTGCATATTTATAATTGTGGTCAATGTTTTGTCTACATGTGCATATGTATTGGCTCTAGACCAAGGTAAGTAGATATATGGTCATGCAATGCAAATTGGATTTTCATGTAATATTATTGTGGGCAATTGTAATGTAGAAATGTAATTCAATCATTGTCGATTGGGATAGAATTAATAAACACTTGTTAAAAATGAAATGTGGAAAATACTTAGTTAGTAACTTGGTGAGGGTTCCTAGACTTGTCAATGACATGAKCCTTTATATAAACCAAATACAAGGTTCCAACAAGAGAATAAAAWTTKTTATACTATATATTATCTAAATTGATAGTCATGGAATCTTACATCCATTGTTAATAAATATGAAGTGCATTTATTATGGAATTTGKCTCTAGAAAAAAGTAACAAGTGCATGTGGGGGTTTAGCATTTCCCAATAATTGTTCAAAATAATACCTAAACAAGATGTTGTGGWWWTCATTATTGGTTATTCACATATTGTCCACAATCGTGAAGCCTTATCATTCTTTGATTAGAATGAAATCATTAGGTCCCCATGAAGCCTTGATATTCTTCAACAAAACATAAGTCCTAGGCATAAAATCCAACTCAATCACCATGGTTGGTGTTCTATCTACATGTGCATATTTATTAGCTCTGGAAAAAGGTAAGCATATCCATGGAATAAAAACATTGTTGTTTATTCCTAGACTCATTTTCCCATGAAATCACAATATTATTCAATGAAATGTAGGTTATGCTAGGAACAAAACCCAACTCAATCACCGTGGTTATTGTGATGCCCACATTTATGGATTAATTAGCTCTAGAAAGAGGTAATTATATACATGGTTATCCAATAAAAATAGGATTTGAATTTAATGTTGTTGTCGGAAATGGTCTTATAGAAATCTAAAGCAATTAT
The DNA here is from genome assembly GCA_000966675.3 of Picea glauca. Lineage (NCBI taxonomy): Eukaryota > Viridiplantae > Streptophyta > Pinopsida > Pinales > Pinaceae > Picea > Picea glauca. The sequence goes on along the minus strand of JZKD02S1944127.1, from coordinate 227,904 downwards.
TGTTGGTTCAGATACATTAGTAAACCATTGTTTGGAATTAAATGTAGCAAGCACTTACTCCATGGTGACTTGGTGAGGTTCCTCAACTTGTCAATGACATGAGCCTTTCTAAGCACCAAAGAAAATATTCCAACACCATAATCAAACATAATGCATGAAACATCTTGCGTCCATGGTTATTCCCTTTACATACAACAAAATAAATGTATGGCTCTAGAATAGAGGAGAGTTAAGGTGACATCCAACTTCTAATTGTCAATCAGAATGAGCCTTTAGAGAAAACATGGATAATCATTAATGCATAATGTTAAGAATTCTATAAAAGGTTATCCTTTTGACAAGTGAATAATGCTATGAATGTTATCAATGAAGATCCTTTAGAGCCATGGTTATGGAATAAAAATTGGATTTGAATGTAATGTTGTGAAGGAATTGAAATTTGTTTTTTAAATACCTACAATGTCATCGCTATTGTGACGTCTTGGAGTTTTTCTCCCATAGAAAACACGTCGGAGATGATCCTCTTACCATCGATGTTGCCACAATTTCCTATGTCATTCTTATGATGCCTGGAGACTTCTCTCCCAATGAAAACATGTTGGATATGATCCTCTTACCTTTGGTGGAGAGACGTTCCCCTATGTTGGTCTTATGACACCTGGAAATGTCGCTCCCATAGAAAACACATTGGAGATGATCATCTTATCTTCAGTGGAGAGACGTTACCCTACATCAGTCTTACGATGTCTAGGAACATTGCTCCCATAGCACACACAAAGTGGAGAACGATGAAATGGGACGTCGGAATTTTGATGTCTATGACGTCGCTGTAGCGACGACTATATGGGGTTTGGACAGTCAAATTTGAGTGACAAGTGACCTCATGAAACGTTGTAATAGATATGATAGCTATGGCTTTGGAAAAGTGATGTCATGTGAAACGATGTTTTATGGGATTCCTTGTTTTTCGTTATCCATACAATATAAAGTGGCAATTGTGTCGAACGCACTGTCAGAATTTGACCCAAATGTACTAGTGAAGCATACCATCGATCTGACCCCAGGCACACCGCTACCCAATGGGCTAGTCCACCTCCACTCTCTGTTAGAAAATGAGGAGATAAAGAGGCAGATCCAAGAAATTCTCCACAAGGGGAACATACATCCCATATCGTTTCCTTGTGGGAGCCCAATCATGTTGGTGCAAAAGAAATAAGGGACCTGGTGACTTTGCATTGATTACTAGGCCCTGAATAAAATCACAGTCTGAAACTAGTACCCAGTTCCCTGAATCGAAGACCTCCTTGATCAGCTCATGGGGGCCAAATAATTCAGTAAGATTGATCTAAATTTTGGCTACCACCAGGTCCTAATAGAACAAACAAATGTATGGAAGACCGCCTCCAAGTCAAAAGAAGGTCTTTTTGAATGGTTGGTCATACCCTTTGGTTTGAAAAATGCTCCAACAACTTTTATGAGGATGATGGACGATAGCCTACAACATTTCACCAATAATTTTGTAGTGGTGTATCTGGATGACATCTTCATCTACAACAAGACTTGGGTGGAACACTTGTAGCATATTCAGTAGGTTGTGCACACCCTGCGGCAGCATAAACTATATGCAAACTTGGAAAAATGCGCCTTCGGCATGGACAGGGTCCATTACTTAGGCTACATCATCGATAGACATGGTGTGCATGTGGATCTATCTAAGATCCAGTTCATCCATGACTGGTCAACCCCAACCACACTCATTGAAATTCAGAGCTTCTTGGGCCTCACCAATTTCTATCGTAGGTTTGTGTTAGGATTCTCTCATATCACATGGGACCTCAGCCAAGTAACCAGGGGTGGCGGTAAGGCAAAATTTGTGTGGGGTCTGTCCCAACAACAAGCTTTCAATGAATTGAAGAAGCGTTTGTGCTCATCCCTAGTACTTTCATTACTAAACATGCAACATCCCTTTGAGATCGAGACATATTCTTCATACTATGATGTGGGCATCGTTCTCACTCCACACAACCACCCCATGGCATATCATAGTGAGACATTATCAGATGTTGTCCGTAAGTACCCTACTTACAAAAAATAAATGTACTCCATTGTAAAAGCTTACCGCCAATGGAGACATTACATTCTTTGGAAGGAGATAGTCATCCACACTGATCACAAGCCACTACAATTCATGCAAACCCAAGGAAAATTGTAGAATGACTACCATCAGAAGTGGTCCACATACTTACAACAGTTCCACCTCAACATCAAGTATAAAACAAGAAGTACCAACCGAGTTGTTTATTGCCTCAATCGACCTCCAATCGTGACACTCACCAAAGTGATAGACTCTTGTGGTCACGAGACCTTCAGATGGCCCCACCTCTATGAGACAGACCCTGAATTCTTCACCACCTACAAAATGTTGGGCGCCAACTCAGTGGTCGCTAATTTCCATCTTCGATATGGGTTTTTGTGTCATCTATTCTATCTCTGTGTTCCATCAAGAGAGCATGCGAAGATGATTTGGAAATCTCACTACAGTCATGTGGTAGGACACTTTGGCATTGAAAAGACAATGGCAGTGCTAGAGAAACATTTCTACTAGCCTAAACTTCGACAGGATGTCAACAAGTAGATCAGGTCCTGTACCGCTTGCGCTATTGCCAAACCAGCCACTAAGAAATAGGGCATCTACACCCCTCTAACTAATCTTGACAGGCAATGGGAATCCATCTCAATGGACTACATGTCGGGCCTCCCTTCCACCAAGAGGGGAAATGACTGTGTTTTTTTGGTTGTTGGTCACTTTTCCAAGATGGTGATTCTAGCCGCCTGCAAGAAGAACATCATAACAAAAGCTACTGCCAAGATATTATTTGAACGAGTATGGGTACATTTTAGGATCCCACAAACCATAATCGCATACCATGATAGTCGGTTCCTCAGAACATTATGTTTGAGCCTTTGGTCACTGCTAGACACCAAGCTCATCAAATCCACTATCTTCCACCCCCAGATAGATGGAAAAACTAAGGTCGACAATTGGCTGATCGTACATATCCTACGCATGTAAAATTCAAAACACCCCCGCACATGGGATGAGAGTCTTCCCTATGTCCATCATAGCTACAACCAAGCCCTACATAGCTCAACTGGCCACAACCCATTTCAGGTGGGGTTGGGATTCCAACCATTGGGCCCTATCGATGTTGCACTACCCCTGGTGACCACCTCAGCTGAATCATTCCCTACTTCGCCAGAATATAACAAAGCCACCCTTTTCATTGATTGGATCCATCACATCTGCCAATAGGTTCAGGATATTCTAGAAAAGTCTAATGCCAAGTAGAAGCAATGCCATGATCAACATTAAGTGACACAAAAGTTTCAGGTGGGAGACAAAGTTTGGTTGCACTTGCAGAAAGAAAACCTTACAGGGCCCCATAAAAATATTAAACCACTTAATTATGGGCCATACACCATCACCAATATTGTGAGTGACAACACTTTTGAGATCAACATTCCCCCTTTCATTGGCATGCACCCAGTCTTCAATGTGGCTCTCCTTCGACCATATTTCCCACCATTATTGGACACCTCAGAGATAGCAGAGAAGTTGAAACCAATAGAGCTCAACCCTGACTGCATGAAAAAATAATCTAGTGATGATATTGGGGCACACATATCAAGGGAACTCGACAACCAAGGATCCAACTTTATCGAGTTGTCAAAGCAGGGTAGCTCCTGCACCAAGGAAAGTGGCTCACCCGGGGCCAAATTCAGAAGCAATTTCCTCATATGATGGGGGAACTCAATGAAATGGAGACCATTTATTCCTAAGGATGGAGGATTAATCTAGGTGGATATTGGTGGCCACCCACCTTTTCCAACTCACTCAAAATAGTTTTCTGGCAATTTTGGCAATTTACTATTTTTAGCACTTTTTAACTTTCGAGGCCATTTTGAGGGCCTAAATGAAGGTTTTCCGGGATAAAAATTCTCAATGATACCCAAAGTCTCTTATTGAGCCCCTAAAATCAATCTCCTCAATGATACCTTTCCAACAAGCTACCGTTCACCTAAAACGAAGATCGTATGCAAAAGTTATGACCCTGGGAAGTTGATGTACTAGCTTACCCAAACGGGGCCCACATGACTTTTGGCGCTTCATCTCCTAGGGTTAGATTTTTGGATGTCTAAGTTTTTTGACATTCCTATTTATTGTATAAAGGCATTCAGAGCCTCATTGTAATCATCTTCTTGCAAATGAGCATAACCGTCACATCTCTTCTCAGAGATAAGTCGCCACCATTCCATCAAGCTTGTTTCCACTGCATTTTACAGTTTCAGCTTATTTCCTTATTGAATAGAAAACCAATTTTACTATATCTTTGTTATTCCATGTTAAGAATCTTTTTATAACCTGTTTTTATTTCATTCTTCTCATAAAATCCAGATCAAAAATTGACTGAATGTTGGAAGCTAACATCATAGAACCGGTAGAGGAATCTGAATGGATCATTTCCATGGTAGTACAGGAAAAGAAGCAAGGGGGGATAAGGATTTGTGTAGATTTGAGGAAACTCAATGATGCTTTCTTAAATCATCCTTTCCCTACCCCTTTTACATATGAGGTCTTGGAGAATGTGGGAGGCTAGGAAGCATAGTCATTCACGGTTGGATTCTCATATTACCATCAAATCAAAATAACTCCAGAGGATAGGTATAAGACTAGATTTGCTACAGAATGGGGATCCTACCAGTATACAGTCATGCCATTGGGATTGAATAATGCACCAGCTATATTTCCAAGGGTATTCATAGCTTCTTTTAAGGAATTCATACATGAGTTTCTAGAAGTATATCTGGATGACTGGACTGTGTATAGTCTTTTTAAATATCATGTAGAATTTTTAAGACTAATGTTGGAAAGATGAAGGCAATGTCAAATATCATTAAACATAAAGAAATGAATTTTTGGTACACCATTTGGGATATTGTTGGGAAATATAGTGTACAAACAGGGCTTACTAGTTGACCCTGCTAAGATTACAGTTATTGTGAACTTACCACCATCAAAGTCAATGCGCCAGTTAAGAGCCACACTTGGACATGCAGGCTACTAAAGGAAGTTTATAAAGGGGTATGCACAGATTATTGCACCGATGGAAAAGTTGTTAAACAAGGGCACCATATTTCAGTGGAATGAGGATTTTCAGCAAGAACTGGATGTTCTCAATAAAAAATGGTGACAACATCTATATTAGTGTTTCTAGATTGGGAAAATACATTTCATGTGCATGTAGATGCATCAACAATAACACTTGGAGTAATTATGGTGCAACCATGAGTAGGGGACTTATATCATCCTATAGCCTTCACAAGAAGGAAGTTGTCAAAATCTAAGGAGAATTACAACACCAAAGAAAGAAAAGGCCTAGCCATGGTATATGTACTTCAGAAATTCAGGCATTATTTATTGGGTAATCATTTTAAAATGTTCACATATCATTCTTCCCTCAAATATCTAGTCAAAAAGCAGTGTTGGGGGGGAGGATCTGTAGATGGTTGTTATTATTTTGAGAATTTGATTTTGAAGTAATAGTCAAACCAGGGAAGTTGAATGCAGGACCTTGTCACTTTTCAAGGGTAACCAATGGAGAAGAACCTACTAACTTGGAAGACAACTTCCCTGATGCACAATTATTTTCAGTACATGTAGTTGATGAATACTTCATTGATGTTTTTGAATTATTAAGAACATGAGTTGCAACAAAATAGTCTAGTACTACGTAGAAGAAAAATTTGGTAGTTAGAGTTGCAGACTATCAACCCATTGTAGGTCATTTATACAAGATGGGAGTAGACAACATTTCGAGAAGGTGTGTATTGGAACATGAATGACTCAAGATTTTAGCAAAATCTCATGAAGGTATAGAGGGAGGACACTATGCAAGTAAAGCTATCGTACATAAGGTATTTCACACAAAGATATGGTGGCCAACAGTTCTTGAAGATGCTAAGGAATATTTTCGTAACTGTGATGTTTGTTAGAGGGTTGGAAAACCAAATAGGAGGAATGAGATGCCCCTAAGACCACAAGTAACTCTACAAGTATTTGAAAAAAGGAAAATATATTTGTTTGGACCTATTAATCCACTTGTATGAAGGTCAAGAGCCATATATATCATTACTATGACTGAATACTTAACCATATGGGTATAAGCAACACCAATAAAAAATTGCAGTGTAGAGACAACAACACACTTCTTATTTGAGAAGGTGATTACCATATTTTTATGTCCCAAGATTTTTATGAGTGACCAAGGAACTCATTTTATTAATAGTACCATCAAGTCTATGACTGAGGAGTTTGAAGTATATCACTAGAAGAGTACACCATATCATCCTCAGGAAAATGGGACAGTAGAAGCTTTCAATAAGATTTTGGAAAATGATTTGACTAAGATATGCAATGTTAACAAGGATGATTGGAATTTGAAAATACCAGCAGTACTACGAGCATACATGACCACGTGAAAGAAGTTGACAGGACATACACCGTTTAGATTGGTGTATGGACAAGAAGAGGTGGTGCCATTACAATTTTTGGTACTGAGTCTATGTGTAGAAAAAATTACCAACATGATAGAAAGAGGCGCAGTACAAGAGAGGTTAAGTCAAATGATGGAAATGGAAGAAGACTGGATTATGGAAGGATTTCACCAAGAGGTACAGAAAGAAAGGGAATAATCCCGACATGATAGACACATTAAAAATAAGAACTTTGATTAGGGAGACCTAGTTCTTCTCTACGACATAATTTTTTTGAAACACCATGGTAAGTTCAGAATGCATTGGATAGGGCCATATGAAGTAAATACTATCACAGATGGAGGATTTGTGCAACTAAAGGACTTGGTAGGAATATAACTGAAAGGAATGGTCAACAGTAGTCGACTGAAATTGTATAGGGATAATCGACCTATTAACTCTTAAAAGTTACAGTGTAGTAAGAAAACCATGTATATAGTGTACTATAGTAGATATTAGGAAAAAAATCGATAAAAATAAATAAAAAGTAACAAAAGGAGAAAAAGGAAGACAAAAGTAGAAAAATAAGGAAAATATAAAACATTGGGAAAGATCGTGAGCAACAAATAGCAAAATCAGTGTGTCAAGAAGAAAAAGTTACTCTGTGAAACATATGACTAATAGTAAGCAAACACAATGCACCAGGGGAAAATTCATAGCCAAAATGTGCGACGTACCAAAAATTTACATTGCACTGAAAAATGAGCCAACGATCGAAAAATTAAAAACTAGTCATCAGGGTAAAAAGGTGTGAACTAAACATTTATGAAACTTAATGAATCATTCTCAAGAAGATTTAAAACATTTATGGCCATCAAAGAAGTGTCTCCGAGAATATCTAGGTCATTTATGACATCCCGTATATGACTAAAATGTGGGCCAAACAATACTCATTGTGAATTTACATATCCATGAAGATAAGGATCACAAAGACAATTGGTGAATAGGTGAGTTTGAAGAACTTAGAAGCCAAATTTCAACCGCAAAATGAAGGATTACAAAGGATGGAACCTCCAAATATCAGTGCACTTGGCCAAACAACATAGAAAACAAGTAGCATCCACAAGTCACCACAAGAATCCACAGAGGAAGAACAAGATTTTACACAACTAGAGGGATTCATTGATGTCAACACAATTCCTTCCCCATAGGCTGACCCAGGAAGTGCCACACTAGTAGAGGAAGAGGGATAAGCCTCGATGATGGTCGAGATGGAAATCAACTCATAGGGAAGTTTGGGGGGGGGGGGAACCATTGGAAATAGGAAACCTACAACAGCCTCCCAGGGTTGAAGAAGCCCACCATACAAATGGCGTTGATAGTGAAAGGACAGAATATGACAGGCCAGGGTCACAACCTATGGTAGGGTTTGTGCAGAATGGGTAAGTGCAACTTGAAGACATCATGGGGCAAGCAAAGTTGGGATGGGAAGAAAGAGAACTAGAGGCTAGGAAATCTAGCATGCCAACATAGAGAAAGGGGAAACAACCCATCACACGGTCCTTGTGCAAACATCCTAAGGCTTCTGTATTTTTGTCACACATTCCAGATGAGGTGTAGGAGACACCAAGTTTGTTGGGTTCCGTTGAAAGTTTAAGGTATGAATACCATGATGTGTCTGACACCAACAAGTTCCCATAATTTTCACAATAGGTGTACATGGAACACTTGGGCACAGGTTTGTTAGGAGATCCAATGTTGCATCTGAAGTAGTGGGTAGCAGGCATGGTAAATACAAGGATACTTTAATTTCTATAGATTCCTCACTTCAGAAAGGGGAAAGACATGAACAAATGTGTCAAGAAGTTACTGGTGGTCCTCCATGGAGGATTTTTGTGGATGGACAAACCAATATCCACTGATGTCGAATTAATTTCGTTCATCACAGGACTTCCATCAAATGGCAAGAAGCTCGCACAGTATATGGATGACAAAACCAAGGAAAAGGAACTCGTGGAAGAAATGAAGAAAACCTATGGAACATAAAGGGGTTCATGTGGCATTATAATAAAGTGGATCAGTGACACAACATCTAGGACGGAATTTTTTTTTATGGTGTGCAAACTCCTTCAAAAATTTCACAAGGAGGAGGTCCCCGCATGAGTTTTCATAGTTGTTTTTGGAAGATTGGTTGTTTTCATTGATGTCAACCCTAGTCATGGGTTTTGGACCGCAATATTGATAAAGGTATTTGGACATGAAGGACAATGCACATGCATATACAACACCCATGA
>JZKD02S1944127.1:187752-203917 GCA_000966675.3 Picea glauca | reverse complement strand
TTGTGGGATAGGAGGTAAAGGTGGTGGAACAAAACCTGGCAAAAGCTGCAGAGTGTTTGATGAGAACTGAGGATAAGGATGGTTGTACATAGGGATAGGTGGAGCTTGAGGGTTTCCTTGGTTGTTTCCTCCCCTCCATCCTTGAATGCAAGGATGTTGATACTGAGTAGACCAATTTTTCCAACCTGGTAAGTTCCACTGTTGTTGTTTATAATAGGGTGGAACTTGGGACTATAGATCTGGGTATGTGGGTTGATTCTTAGGCTGCCATGGCCTCCTAGGTGCATAAGAAGACTCCACAGGGTCTCCACTCCTATAGATGGATAATAAATTGGGCAATGATGGAAATTTTTTAGTCACATGGTCTTCTGTATAGAAGCCACAAACTGAAATGTTATATAATGGGCACTCCCTTGAGGAATGCTTCCTCTTGCATCTTGGGTAATATATGCTCATTGGTGCATTTTCCTCCTCTTGTTCCTTTTCCAGTTTAAGGGTATCCAACTGGGAGCCTATTGTGCTTAAGATGTCAGTCTTGAAGTTTTCTAAAAGGTTCCCTATCTCTTCTCTTGTAATACTACCTGAACTAACTGGTTTTAAGCTTCTATTGTAAGGGTCTCGAACATTCTTCCCTGTTTTGGCTCTACTCCTTGAGTAGTTTTTACACATTTCACATATTTTAGAAAATGGTTTATGAGAGATGTCACTCGATGCCATCAGGTTAAGCATCTCTAAATATTCTTCTGAAATTCCCTTAAGGAAAAGAGACCTAACTACATCCTCTGGGAGATCATGGTATTTTGACTTCTGGGAGATATAACCAATTATTTCCATATAGTCTTCAAGGGTCTCATCTTCTAACTGTTGGACTTTAAGGATGTCATTATGAGATTCTTTGGTCTTGAATTAGTCTTGGTACTTCTTAGGAAAGATGTCTTTCATGGATTCCCAAGACCTAATACTGAATTCTCCCAACCCCATGAACCATCTTAATGCAAAGTCTTTGAGGGTGGCAGGAAATAGTTTTAATTTATGGGCATCTTGCACATAGTTGTAGCTCCTACACAAGATGTCAAATTCAAAAAGGAAGGTGTCTGCATCTTCATTGTTTTTACCATAAAAGGTAGGCAATGCTGAGAGAGGAATAGTCTTCATGTTGGCATTTGGAGTGGTGTCTACAATTGGAAATCCGAAGGTAGTTTCATTTTGGTTTCCAGTTTCTTCTTCCTCCCCGTGTATTACATTTTTATGATCCTCCTGATCACCCATATTGGCTTGGTTTCCAAAACGAGAGTACCTAAGTGGTTTTATCTTTGAAAAGAGCAAAGTTTCTCTTTGATGAAAAGGTCTTCCTACTAATTGGATGTATGGGACTCTACTTGAGTCAGTTGAGATTATTGGTGCCAAAGTTTATGTGTCAATTTGAGAGATAATTGCATTAGCTGAGCTACCAAACAAAATATTCACCTGTTCAGGGTCTATGATATCTTTAAAATTAGAGTCCCCTGGTGGTGGTGTAAAAGCAAAGGTTGTATTGTTTGGTTTTTTGGAAGACTCAAGTGGTCTTGCCCCGTGTCCTAGTATGATTGCTACTTCAATTTATTGTTCTATAGTGTTCCCTGTGTTAGTCCCTTCAGAGACTATTTTATCTCTTTGAGTCGAGCTAGCTCCTATTTTTCAGTATCGGTCTGCGGATTTTATAAGCGGAATGTTTCTTCCCCCAAAGAGATTGGAAGGAACCTTAGTTGAAAGGTCTGATTTTGATTTAATGTAGCTACCTTGTGGGTCTCTAGGCCTATTCATGAAAGAAAGAAAAAACAAAAACAAAAATATACCATTTGATTCCTAGGTCTATTCATGAAAGCAACAAAAAGAAGAACTACTATTGGGTTTGGGCTAACCTATTATAGCAGATGCACAGGTTCTTACCTTTCGTCTTAAAGTTCCCCTGCCACCAAAATAATGATAAGGCCTAAGGATGATATAATTCCTATTTACTTCTTACCTTAAGACAACTCCCCGACAACAACGCAAAAATGTTAGGTGTTTTATATGTACTAAAAAATACACTAAACTACCCTCAGTTAAATTATCAACCCGGGATAAGTAAACTTAGAGTTGTAGCAAAATATATGCCAGAGGTAAAAAGGTTGGTAGGAGTATAGTCTAACTACGGAAATCAGCTATCTAATACTAATCTATTCAAGCAAACCTATCTAATGATCAAACCCTACTAAGCAACTTGAAACTAGGTAACCTAAGTACTTTTGGGCCAAGGACTGATGGATAGTTCCTAAGAAAGCGAATGAAAACTCTATGTATAGCAAACTAGTTCATGACAATAAGCAAAGGTAAACTACTAAGCATACTAAGAAAATGATGAAAGAAAACTTCTTTAACTTGCCAACCTACATTCAATGAGAAACTACCCTATGAAAGCAAATAAATAAGCAAGTAAGCAAAAGCACCTATCTAACCTATTAAAGCAAAAGACAAGTAAGAAAAGTCTTCTCATTGAAAAACTGCCTAGCCTAAGAGGAAAGTGAACTAAATGCCTAATGAAAAACTATTTCTCTTGTGTGAAAGGAAATTTAAATGCTCAATGCGATGCATGAAGGGAAATCTAGTCTATTGAAAGCAAGAAAGACTATCAACTAAACTTATGAAAACAAGAAACTATCTTTTCTAATCTACGAAAGCAAGAAACTATATTTAACCTATGAAACACTCAAATGTAATGTTGGTGGTTGTGTGAATGCCTTCAGTGGTGACGGATGATATCTTGATGAAAATTGACAACAAAGGATAGTTCTAATGGTATAAGCTCAATACTAATTTCAATGGAAAAATGAAAGGTGTGAAGTAAACAGTCCAATGAAAACTTAGCCACGATGAAAGTAATGTTAAATACCCTACATATTCATGTATAAACCATCAACATCATGATGAGATCATCATTATCTAATTAATAAATTCAATTGCATCTTAATCTATGAAAGGAAATTGTGTGAAAGGAAACTATACTATGTCTAGTTTAATCATTCAAGCTATGATAAAGAAAATGACTAAAAACATAAATTAAAAACATGATATTAAAAAGTGAATTGACAATTACATTTAACCAATAAATAAGCAAGTGAAATCTATTTGAAACTGAAGTAAACAAGCTATGATTCAAAATCTGGAAGCAAATCTATCCACCCATCAATCTTTGTCAGAAGAAACTCAGATTCAAACTATGCTCTGTTCTAATTAAAAATCTGTTCTAAGCTTGACTGTAAAAATATAAAAGAAAGCACAATTTAACATCTACATTGCACACGGGGTTAGTATAGTGAGAGAGAGACTTGAAATCCTTTTATAATCTGCGAAATCAACACATACTAACACATATTATCATCTAACCTGCAAAAAAAGATGTAAAATAGTAAGCTACAACAAACTAATTAATTAAATAAAAATATACATGCACAGGAAAATGAAAAGACAATTTAAATTAGAAAAATGCAAAATAGACATGAAGATAGTTACCAGACTACAGGTGGGCCCCCCAGTAAGTCATGGTCACTCAATAAAATCACACCACGACCTCAGCAAGCCAAATTCACCATAAAAGTCCAAAAACACAGTTTTGGCACTATTCTGGCAATGTAAAACTAGAAACAGAGAAAAATCGTTTTTCTGGCAATTCTGATGCTTATGCTACTTGGTTAACTATCTAATGAGAATCCTATTGGTATTTATAAGCTTACAACCCAGGTGGCCAACCACAGGAGGGTCAAACCACCTCTAAATTTGGCAAATTACATTAAATGCATTAATAACTAACAAAACAGAGGAACCCAATAAGCGCTCTCTTTGAACAACTGAAATCGAGTTGTCTTGAGCTTAGTAGATGGATGGGGCAATGAAAAACAAAACCCATGTGCTCTATTTGTCTGCCACTGGCCGCTAATACCATAGCCGCCAACTTGCCTTGCGTTTTTGTGCAATACTGGGTGCCGAAACGAGTGTCGTATCAAGTACCAGAACAAGTGTCGGATCAAGTGTCGAAACAGTGTTGGACCAAGAAACATGGTGTGTTTTTCACTGTAACAGAAAAAAAATATGAATTAACTCTTGGAAACCATAAAATATGATAAATTAAACTTGATTGAATCACAAAACATGAATTATATGTACCTCATGCCGATTGTATCATTTTACCTTAAAATTCTTCAAAAAGCTCCTTTGAAAGATAAAAAACACATATATACATATGGAAAAAAGTGTATAATAACGTCATGAAGATGATCATATCTCGAGCCCAATAGTAACAAGACAATAGCATCTTGACACATGCATTAACCTCCTGGTGTCTTCCGAAGTGGGGAATCTTCATGACATTCAACAAGGTGGATTGTGCAAGGTCCATAGTCCACTACTGAGAGATGATCTTCAATTTTTTCCCTTTAGTTCTATTCAGGTACTTATGTGGGGCGAGCATGTTATAGAATTTGCGATCTCCGAGGTTGAAGTCGCTAAACTTCAATGCTGCAATCTTATCTTGGTCTACTCAAACTACACGTATCCCCTTCCGGAGGTACATAGTGACCACGATGTACTCAAAATATCTAGGTACGCTATCTCGATTTACTACACCGCTCATAAGCAGTATGTAGGTGGGTAATATAGTTGGAATCAATTTGGCATTCGGGAGATCATCCCTGTGCTTAGTTCACTTTTCATCTAATGGTCGGGATGGTCCGGCTCTAGGAGTAGTCGACGGAGATTCTTGCACTATTCTTGTGGATGAAGCCTGTACACCTATGGATAATCCTCTCTCTGACATGACTCTTTCAATCATCAGGTCGAGGAGTACTTCTGTCATAGATTCTTCAACTGCGTTGAGCTCCTCAGACATGCACGCTCGGGTTTAAATAGATTGGATTAATATTATCTTAGACACTGCAATGGAATATACAGCAAGAGCGTGATGATCACTATATAAAATCAAATAAGTCTACGGGCTCAAACTCTCGATTGGAAAAAGTGTTCTTGGTGCATGGCACGATGGGATAAATAGGTAACTTGGCAATGGGTTTCTTGAAATGGGTATGAAGCCTTCATTAACTCTGTTCTGTCTGTTATGGTGCAGTCCAATGGTCTAGTGGCAAACCATAAATGCCTTTCTGCCCGTTTGGAGGGTCGGCCAAACAGTTATAATGTCTCCAACGGTTATATTTCTTCGCCATGGTGAAGTGCCATGTGTCACTATTCTAATATCCTGACGAAGCTCCAATTTTGAAATTTTTCCTTCTGCGAGGTTCCTTTTGGACATATCTGTAGCTTGTCAATGTTAGCTCTCTTCTAACTTAGTTTTCTAGCCTTCTTTCCAGTGAGATTTATCTCAATATGCCTTTTCCCATTCTGATTCTTGTCCTCTTTTGGCATAGTTACTTCGCATTGTTGAGATTGTTTCCTAGAATTCAAGGGTAATACTTCCTCTTTATCTCGAATAGGTCCTTCAATCTTCTGTGGGTCCTCTAGTGTTATTGTAACTTTGACATTTGGGTCTCTGGTGTTAAATAGCTTTGATCTGTTATTTTGTTCTTCAATAAAGTGTGTGATCCTTCTAGTCATGAATTATTTTAACTCTTGCTTCTGTTGTTCTAAAAATTCTTCTTCTTCTTGCCTTCTAGCTTGATATCTTTCAATCCAAGGTTTTTACAATAACATGGTAAATGGAGTGTTGTCCTCAGTAAATTTAATAATCTCAAAATCTTCTTCTGTCGAAGTTCCATTGGCACTCATAGGTATTTGGGTGAGCTTTCCACATAGGTTTATCATCTTTCTTCTAAATAGACCTATTCCTCCTAATGAAAGAATCATAGTAGGCCTTCCTATAGCTTCCCAAGTTCTTTCTGTCATGAGATTCACCTGTGTTTCCTCATCTAGAACATAGTCAATGTCGAAGTCTCCTATTCTTGCTTCAAGAAATTCTTTTTCTTTGAAGATCTCTGATAATATGACATGTCAATAATCATTCAGGGTTTCTCTCATCTATAACAATACTTTCTATGATTATTTATGGGGTTCTTCTATAATATCAGTTTCGGGATATGCCTTAGGGTTTTCTTGGTTTAGATTCATTTCTTCAATCTTAGCAATCATTCTAGGGAAATCCAATACTTCATGATCCATAGCTTTGCAACAGAGACAACTAGATCTTCTACTAGGGAATTCCTTAGCCAGATGTCTTGGTCGTCTGCAGCTATAATAGAGGGTTAATCCTTTCTTTCTTTTAAATGATCCCTAGCCTTTCCTATACTGTGCACTGGGATCATAGGAGCTAACCTGTAAAAAATTATTTCTAGGATCATGCATCCATTTGTTAGTCCAAACATTCTCTCTTTGCATAGGTATAACATATCTTTCACTATTCTTATTATATATACTCATATCAAATATTTTTTCATCTATAAATGCCCTAGTTTTCAAGCTAGGATAGAATCTATCAAACATACCTAGGTCCATACTTTAGAAACAAAAATTTCCACTTATCTTACTTCTATAGATCACAAAGCTTCCAGATCTAAAACGTTTCACTGTTCTTACTGTTATCAGAGAACAAATCTTTCAGATCTTACCTCTTTTAATCTGAAATTCTCACTTTTACCTTTCTCAGAGCACAAAGATTTAAGATCTTGCCTCTTTTCTTCATATCAGACTTCCTTTCTTGGCACAGAGCTTCAAAAGTCAAGTAGAATGATGCGCACTAGGGAAATAGATCTACACACGGAGCTTCCACAATTTCAAGTTGGATCTTTGGACAAAGCTTCTTCTTTCTCAGTTCCTAGCAATCACAATTTCAGGTCCTGGCAACGGAACCATTTTTTGGCACAGGAGTAGACCCAAGGTTCAACACACCAACAAAACCCTAACTACCGACCCTTTCAGTAAAACCTCTGAAGCAGATGAAGTCTCACCTGAGGTAGAGGCAGGGGTGGTTGAAGGACTCCAGTGTATACAACCTTAGCTGGAAAACAGATCTGTGATTCTAAGACTTAACAAAGCACTTAGCAACTGCAGTTCATCAGCATTCAACTTAATACCTACTTCGCAGATAAAACAGAGCATCTTATCATTCATTCAGATCTGATGTATCTAAGCACTCAACATAAAGAAATAGATTAGATCCAACAGACTTAAGAACTAAGCAAGTTCATAGGGGTCAGATCTAACATCCATATACATCATTAAGCACAAATCATAAATATATCTATCTATCTATATCAAAGAGCTTAGAAAGTAAAGACACAAACACACCAACACACTGCACAAAGAAAAGCAACACAACATGTATGTGGTTCACCCCCACCCTGGGGATACGTCCACCAACTCTTCTTATTTATTATTAGATTATTCAATCGGTTACATGCAAAGATCCACAAAAACCCTACTTCACCAAGGACATGAGATCTGCGCAACTCGCTAGATCCTCCTTCCCTATGTTACAGCACAAATCCCTTCACAGTCTCTTACATTGACTTGCACTTAGCTCTGCAAGTTTCATACAGTATGCAGGAAGAACTTATAACCCTTGGATCACACAGATATAGCACTTAGCCATTCATAACTTCTCCTCTTATCCCCCCCTTCTTACATTTCCTAGAAATCTATTTATACTTTACAAAATAGGCCTAAACATAGGTAAACCCATGGGCCGACCTTCCCATACCCATTACATATTCCCAAATCCCAAAAAGGACCCAAAAATGGGGACGAGATCCTATAATCTTTGCTTCGTCTTGCACTGCGCTTTCGACAGGCTGTCGAAGTCAAAAATGGTCAAACATGACCAAGAACCCTCAAAACTTGGTCAAGGGCCAATAGAACACACTACAACGTAGATGGTAGAGGAGCTCATAGAGAAAGTTATGCAAGTGAATGCCGAATGGGAGGACCTAGAAGGAAAGTTTCATGACTTGGAGAAGGTCATGCAATGTGAAAAAACTATCTGAGTGGCTTGGGACAAGCCACATGTCATTGTTGGGGGGCTATTGGTGCAGGACTATTTTGGGAGAAAGATCTATTTTGGGTGCATGCCTAATTTTGGAAGAGAAGGTTTATTTTTGGAGCATGCACCTTAGGAGGAAGGAAAGAAACATGCAAAAAAAGAAGGAAAAGCAATGTTGTGTGCATGCATACTGGACTAACTATGTTAGGGTTAGGGTTTTTGACAAAGATTGTAACAGATATAATCCGAGAGAGTAGTATAAATAAATACCTAGAAGTATATGTTGGGGGTTCAAAAGCTATTGATTCTAGTGAGTGTTATTATGGTTCTTGTGGTAGATTTGAATAAGATAGTTTTTTAGGGTTAGGTCACAGGTTGAGGAGGCTGGTGTGATCTAGTCAGCCTCCTAGAGGGTACTTACCCTCATTTTGATTGTAATGTTGAAGATGTAATGTGTGCAGCGCTGATTTTGCAGCAGAATAAATAAAAGATAAGATAAGTCGTATCTTTTTGGATGTAGCCCCAAGAGGGGGTGAACCACGGTAAAATATTTTGTTCTATGTGACTGTTAATGAATGTTTTTACTATTTTGTTAATCATTAGCTCAAGAATGAATGGTTGAAACTAGTTATAAAAACATGCATGAATAGGTTTAAAGATGAATGAATCATAGAAGTATATTAATGATTAATGATGATGATGTATGAGGAAAGAATCTAAACACAATCCCCACTCATTCCTAGACTGCAAACACCTGAGTATCTCAGTCCCCCATAAAGATAACTTGGGTGAGACTACGATGTGCACTCTGTATGCAACGTTGCCTTCTAGTTTACCAGGAGGGCCAATAGTTTTGAAGGTTTTGTTGGAAACCTATTTGAGATCAAAACCTAGGTCAACCCAAGTAACGAACATTTGACCAAATGGTCAAGTTGCAAACACAATCCAATAATTACGACATTCTCAAGCCTTCTCATGCTGCATTAGAAAAAAACATATTCTTCCCAATCTAGTGGCCCTCTTTATATTGAGAAGCCATATTTTGACACATTGCTTCACCCCCTGAAGGGCGTTCTTCGACACATGACACACAATCCAAACACTCAAGATACCCACAATTATAGTATCATGGAATACTTTCCCCAGGAACCTTATGCCATGTCAATGCTTTAAGTCTTCAATATCTACCCCACAAAGAAAAAATCATTGTTGTCTACCATAGGTGGGGTTGATCCCTCAGTGTCGAGCTTGTTAACCTTTGAGACCAACCAGGTTACTCATAATATCTCCCATCAGGTATCCTTTCAAATTATATTGTGATCATTGGGGAAAAACATCTACCGAACAATGGTGGATGAAGGAGCCTCAACTTCCATCATGTCCATTTCTTGTTGGAAGGCCCTTGTCTCTCCTAAGATAAACATGTCTACAACACAATTAAAATCATTCAATGGACACATGTTCTATCTTCATGGAATAATCACCACCTTACCATCAAGTTAGGTCGAAAGATTGTCTCTGTGGTGGTATGGGTCATCAAAGCACCTCCTAAGTACAACTTGTTACTAGGGAATACTTGCTTCTACGAGATCATTGTAGTTGTATCATTGGTATTTAGGGTCATACACTTCCCTCACTAAGGGAAAATCATTATGATTTATCATCTAGCATTCTGTACCCTAGACCTTGGATCCAATACGGGGTCAAATGTACCCTTTGTTAGTGATACCACACAAACTTTTGTTAATGTTAGTGTGGGGATGTTCAAAGATCCTTCATTGATGGGAATATTTCCCCTTCCCCCACTGTCTCCCTCTCCCAAAGTATCTCCCATCAACATGATTTCATCATTTACTAGTAGATCCATTGGGTATTGCAATCCTTGGGTGGTACCTTGTCCTGAGGATGTTGCTTCATATGGATCATCCATACCTCTTACTTCAGTTGATATTTTTGATCCACTAATCCCATCAACATCCATTGGAATTGGACAACACCTCCATCCTCATATGGAGTGTGATCAACATACTCCACCCATATGGGTTGTTAACTCTCTGATTTCACATCACATCCTAGATTTTGAGTTTCCTTCAGAAGAGGCCATCTTGGAAGTCATGGTTTCCATAGAAACACCAAAGAATAAGGTGATGCATTGACCATATTTTTATATTTTGGAACCGATGAGAGTTAACATGATGAGTCTTTATCTAGGACTGAGGACATTTGGTGGAGAATCCAATACATCTCCTAGTCTTGACCCTTTTCTTCCTCGAATATCTTTTTCTAAAATTTCCATTGATTTCTTTTCTATCCCTTCCATCGAAGATTAACATTTCATACTTCCTTCATGTCTTGATGGGTCCCATAAAGGAGATGTCGTAGCTCACAAAACCACTCATGATGAGTATCTTTGGTCACCAATATTCATTTATATGTGACATGACCCCAACATCATGTTCCATGTGATGTTGACATCGGCTCATGAGTTACTCTATTATGACAAATATGCTTGGCCCCATCCTATCATTGGACTCTACTTTGTGTAAAGAATCAATATGTGTAGTGCCTTGTACATAGGTGTGTGGTGTGAGTGCTTTTTGTTTTGCATAAATCCAAAAATATTTTCTTTTTGATATTTCACTATGAATTTTGACCTTGGAATCGAGTTTACATGTGTTGACAGGATTATCGAGAATTTTTTATGAATATAGTGGCATTCACTACACTTGAGATATATGTTCTTAAAACTGGCATATAAGGATAGGTTTTTCCCTGCATTTCCTGTTTTTCATTATTAACCATCCATTATGCCAACACTATTCCTTAGGTTCGATCTTGTTCGGTTGCAACATTAGCCACTCCTTTTGCACATCGTAACTGATTCGTTAGTGCCTACCCTTGATGGGCACCCTAGTTATCACTTGGATTGCCATCTGGTTCCCATTCTGCATTTTCTCGTAGGCCTAGCATCCCTCCTTTAGCCCCATCATGACTTGAATATTAAGCCTCATTTTCCTCTCTTCATATATATTATGGCCATATCCCGTGGGGGCTCCCAAAAACAATTCTTGTTTCTTAATGGTATCCTAGGAATTTGTTGCTCACATCATGCTTCCCACCATGACACTTCTTTTTGCGCATATCCTGCTTATCGCTATGTAGTAGCCTTGACCATCCTCTTTTTCCATTACTTGGCCTCCATTTTGCACCTATATATCCAAGGAAAGAACAACTGCTAAGAGTGGACCTCACTTTCATGTACCATTTTCATTCGTCATTGCTTAGGTTAGTTCCATGTGCTTGGAACATAGAAGCATGTTTTTAGGCCACTCATTCTCTCCCACTGAGTATACTTTTATCTCTTTTTAAGACTTGTAAAAGGACACGAAAAAAGTACCAAGTTTACTTGCATCATTCTTTCATGCTTGTTAAACCATGAAGGATACCAAGCATACTTGTGTAATTATTTCATGCTCGTTAAACCATGAAGGAGACAAAAAATACAAAAAAAAAGAGTGGGGGTCTTTCACCATTGGTCCATTCTCAAAATGGCAACATAAGTTGAGTCACCCTTGAACATGGAACCTATTTGATTCCTCATCATACAGTTGGTTTTTATCTTGCCTAGGAGTCATCCAAGTAATATGACTTACATTAGCGGCATGCCTCCATGTGATGTACATTGGGTTTACATCAGTGACCCCTAATCGATTGATTCTACAAGTGTTCGACATCAGATCATATATTCACACTCACTATATTGTACTAGGTACCTTGGGGTCCATATTCCTCATTGGTGGGTCACCTTGCATATGTTAACAGTATACATCAATGACCGTTAATCAAATGGCTTCTACCATGATCGACATCAACTCATCTATTTTCACGATGTATATTTTCACCATCGGGGTTTGGGACAATGACCTTGGGTCTAGAGACACCCCATTCCTTTGCAACATCCCCTCCCAAGATATAATGGAGCATATCACCTGCATTTTAGTACTTTGAAGACTTCGAGGGAACTTACCTTAGTGCTCGTTCTCTTCCTAATATCTGTATGTTTTTTCATATATACACATTTTATTTGTCTGATCCAAATGGATATTGGTGGCTACCCACCTATTCCACTAACTCAAAGAACAATTTTCCATTTTGGCAGTTTTTTACATGTTTTTGGGTCCCAAACTTCCAAGGCCATTTTGAAGCCCTAAATGATGTTTTTTTGAACTTTTGGGGGTCCAAGGGTTGTTAATAATGACGCAGACCCCATCCCCTTCTCTCCTTCGGGGTCGCGTGACCTCCCGATCTAGGATCATTCAAGTCATTGAGTCGAATGACTCGTCGGGCTCCTAATGGAACTGATTCAACTTTACACAGGCCCTTCACTTTCTTGGCGTAGGTTATGTGGAACCCATGGACCCTCTCCTTAGCTCTTTCAAATATTAATGCCACACTGCTATCTCTCTATGCTAGAATTCCTCCTTGATGTGACCATGAACTATGATCATTGGCTAGATCCTTTCGTGATCCCATGCTTCAGAAATTTCATGAACTACTTACTACCCTTTCCCCAATTTCCTGAATTGGTAAATTCTCCAGGACCAAATCTACAGTCTACACTCCTCTTGCGATCAACGACTGTGATCAACTCGTGAGTTAGGACTTTACGAGTCCTCTCTTCTCCCAAATCCACTTATCCCAATTGTGAATCATGGAAATTTCAATCCGGTTCCACGTGTCTTATCTCAATGGATGACCAATATTGTTTTGGCTCTCATCTCCTCGGGTATTCTCTCCTAGATGTTTCTCCGAAGGGTTCCTCCTTTGAAGTACATGGATCTCTGCCATGTGTCCTCCTAGATCCAACGATCCAGAATCACTTTGCTCCTCACACTTCACGAAGATCTTTGTTTGCTCCTAGAAAACCTTCTGGAGTTCCTACTCATGAACCTCTCTATCTCCTGCCACCTGTCTCCCCCGATGATGGAAAATCTTATTCCCTTCGGGACTTCAACAAGTCCTCGACTCCTTTTCACACTTAGTGTAAATTCCCTCTTCGAGACTTAGTTTGTTCTCAAACCTCTTCTGCACTCCTTGCAGAGTTCTATGCAGGATCTTCTGCGACTTTTCTCGGCTTGAAAACCTTCAAAGTTCATCATCCCTCTATGAACCTTCTCATTCCCTCCTGGCAGCTTCTCTCTCTTCCTCTTTAGCTTTGTAATATGGACTTACAGTCTCCCTGGCACACTCCTTGCGCTCAACTAAGCTATTTGATGACCTCTCCCTTTGCTTCCTGAAGGGTTTAAGGAACCCCCTTTCCTTTGTCGATGCACTCTTACAAAGCCTTCCTTCCTCAGAGTGTTCAACAACCCTGGTATTCTCTTAAGGATTCCAACACTTCTGACATTTTTGTTCTGGTGCATGCTCCCACTAACTCAATGCCCTCCTGGAAGAGTGTTTCAGAGTTTTTAGTAACTTTGAACTATGTTCTCTCCTACACAGTCTTTCCTTCCAAGGTACTTAACCACCTTGAAATTTCTCCCCAATTTTGTGAATTATCCTGGTATGCCCTCCTGGTAGTTTCTCTTCTGACTCCACTGAGTTCAGACACGCAGTCCTTCCATTGTCTTACAAAGTTTCCACCCTCTATCACGCACTCCTTGCACTTAACCTAGAGAACCTAGCCTAATTCAACACACTCAGAGATAGAAAACTATATCTCTATCCCTGCATACAATTTCTAACATTCATATACAATTCAAATGCATGTAAATGACATTCACAACACAACATCCATTACACAGAAATTGATAACAGGAAAAACTACCATTTTCTATTAATGGTGGAATTTCAAATTAAAATAGTGGAGTCCAAGCTACAACTAAGTCTCGACTCTCTGTATTCTCCCTATATCCTACCATCTTACAATCCAACTCAACCCATTACAACCCAACCTCTACTTTGCTTACAATACAAATATTTATACAAGAGGGGATTGAAAAGCTTCCCTCACAAGCTAAACTTGTGGTGTCAAATCACCATTCAAATGCCTGTCTAATGGGAAAATTACAATGATGGTAATCTACCCCAAATCGGACGTAGAACTCTCCTTTTGTCAACCTATTAATGGCGACCTTATATCCATCTTGTGATAAGTCCCTAACTTGTCTATTCTATATTGTCATCATTAATGCCTGGATCATGATTTTCATTCTCGAGGCAAAATGAGAGGGCAACGCCTCTCTCTTCCTTGAATGCACACCATGCATGTTGATTTAATAGCGTGTGTTGAGGTGGAATGATGCCCCTACATCATACCCCATAGCTACAAAAATCATGATTCCCTACTCATGAGCTTTCCAGCGTGGTTGAAATGATCCTAGATCCCAAAATTTCTCCTAGAGATGTCTCTCAGCTCCTCTACTTTGCTTCTTCTGCTCCTACATCTTCCCCACTACTCGTGCAGGTTTCCTTTCATCCAGATTCTCCTTGTTGATCACTTCCTCTGCTGACTTCAACATCAAATTTCTTATCTTCTTGACCACCTCGTCCAACTGCTCCATAAGCTAGCACTTTTGTTGCAGACTAGATTGTTGCACTTCTTCCTTGTCGATGGGTAAATCACACTGATCTCCCAATTCATCTTCATCTTCTATGACCATAGATCACCACGCTTTTGCATCTTACACTCCTACAGACTTCTCATCAATGAACCGTTTCTCAGCTTCTCCCTTTGACAGATTTTCTCCTATCAGTTCTTCGGTTGGTTCCGTTCCAGCTTCCTCCAGTTGTAACTCATACTAGTGTGTCTCCTTTGGCATGGATATCTCTTGGCAGCCACCTTCTGGTTCTAGATTTCCCAACCAATCCTCCAATGCCTTCAACTCTATTTCCCGCTGAGTAAGTGACTCAACTGAGTGATCCTCGATTAGGACAGATCTCAATATCTTCTCCTCCTCCTCCATGACAATATCAACTTGTTGTCCTTCTGTTGCATCTGCAACGTCCGTGCTAACCTCTTATTGAATACTTGGTAGGAATATATTGATTCCTCTAATGATCGGGAGACTCCTCTGATTCTTCTCCTCTATGACACAAGTTTTCAACTTCTCATCATCTTCATTCACACGGCTCATAATTCCACGTGAATCTTCATCTGAGCAAGGTATTTCTTCTTCCTCCTCCTCATCTGTCAACATCCCTTGATGACGTGAACTCTCAATTAAGCTAAACTCTTCTCCCCTACCCACTTGGAAATTCGGGATGTCTCCTCTGCCCACCTAGTAGTTTATGAGATCCACTGATCGCTTCTCATTGCACACCTGGAAACCTACGAGACCCCTGCTAGATCCCTTTCCCTCAGCATTGATATTTTTAGCATACCCCAGCCACCTCTTTAACATATATTTGTTCCCTTTGGCCAACAACTTCTGAACAAGACATTTATTCATTCTCTTCAAAGGCCATTCATACCTCTARCATGCCTTTTCCTCCTGCTACATCTTGAATGCTAGCTTCTCCATATGTGCTCAAATTTCACTGAGATCCTTGTCCATATCCGCCTTGATCCTCTATCAATGGACTCCTTCTCGATCGCGTTTATGACCTTTAATATCCATCTTGTGTCATTTACAGACCACCTGGTTGTTTATCATCTATTTCACACCTTGCAATAGTTTCAGCAGAGTATCGCACTTTGCCTCCCTTTTTTATAGAAATCAATTATGTATTAGCTATGATACCACTCTTGGTATCAAAGTATCTCCTTTATCTCCTTCCTCTCACTTGAGAGTAAAATCAGGCTCTGATACCACTCTTGGTGCAGAACCTGCCCCCTTCTCTACTTCGGGGCCATGCAACCTCCCGATCTTGGATCGTTCAAGTCATCGAGTCGAATGACTCATCTGGATTCTGATGGAACTGATTCAACTTGACACAGGCCCTTCACTTTCTTGGCACAGGTTATGTGGCACCTACAGACCCTCTCCTTAGTTCTTTCAAATATTAATGCCATGTCGCTAGCTCTCTATGCTAGAATTCTTCCTTGATGTGACCATGAACTATTACCATGGGCTAGCTCCCTTCAAGATCCTGTGCTTCAGAACTTTCATGAACTGCTTACTCCCCTTTCCACGATTTCCCGAATCGGTAAATTCTCTGGGACCA
>JZKD02S1944127.1:68905-78920 GCA_000966675.3 Picea glauca | reverse complement strand
CTCTAGATCCTAAAATAATGCATGATAACTAGGCTAGGAAATCTTAACTAAATCATTAGTCATCACTTGAGGATATATTACTAATACCCTAAATGAATAATACAAATATAGGTGACAATTTAGACTTAGTGATTGGTAAAGGTAAGCCATAGGGTAACATAAATAAGGATTTGGTACAATATGGATTATTTTGCATTGCAATAGTTTAATTGCTAATGAATTGGTAACACCCATACCATTGGATAGAATGTGATCCCTATCCAATTGTAAAAATACCCATGATTTGTCTTTGTCTTCATAGAATAACATTGGTAATGAGAGTGAAATTTATTTAAAAATTGAAGTTGATTCCATAATAGGCAACAACAGTCAACCTAGTAGCTTCCTAGAATGTCTTATATAAATAATTGGTGTGGGGTAATCATTGTGCAACATATTTTATTGTTAGTCCTAGATAGTCACCAATATTGAGGTATCTAATTAAATTACATAAGTTGGAAAGAAGGGCACTCAAGTTTTCTATGCAGTGAAATAGCTCATGTATCCACATTTATGCACAGACTCATCATAACACATGCCATGTATTTGGAATGGCAATATTCATGGTTCTAAAGAAAAAAATGACACTTATCTCAGGTTGTCTCTGGTTATAGTAATTTCTCAAAATGATGTATGAAACATGCTTCGGTTATCTTCTTTTTTAATTTAACTTGTTATTGTATTTCAAAAATGTAGGTATGAAGGGAAGTCACCTCGACGATCCACAATGCATTTTTGAGAAGTTATATGTTATCCATGTTTTTCTATCCTTGTTTTTGTTGTTTTTGACGTGTCTAGGAGCCTATGGAAAAAAACCAAGGAAAGGATGGAAATCATGGGCAGCACATGAATCTACTCGAAGATTAATGGATAAATTAATGGTGAAGATTGGACATGGAACAACTTAATGGAAAAGGCTGGACATGGAACAACCTAAAAATGCTCTGCTAGACAATTGGCTCTATTTCAGGTTCTATGTTGGAGGACCAGATATACTATGTTTGTCACAAATGTCATTTCTATAGTTGTAAGTAGAAAATAGCACAGCAATAGAGTTAAACAAATTTTTATATATGAATTTTCTGTGTATTTTAAACAAATTGTTATATATGTATTTTCTTGCTAGTTTGGTCTTCGAAATTATTTGTATTATTTTCTTCACATTTGTTAATGGTTATACATCAACACTTTTCACCTCCTATTTTCACTATTTTCTTAGATGAGAACACCCTTGTCATAAAGTACATCAAAGTCAAAATTGTTTTCACCTGATACATGCTTCTGCATATATCCCACTACTAGCCCCATTGTCTTTCTTCCATAATTCATTCATCAATATTCCCCTCTCATCCTAAGACTAGTTTCATCAATATATATTATTCAATCTATTGCATCCACACTAAGTTTTCTCCTCTAGACCACGACACCTTGTCATAATGCCCCTTTTGCACAACTTAAGACACCTCATGCATGTTGAACTCTTGTACTAATCCAAATATTACATTATTTATGACAAACTCAATTCATGATCTAACCTCCAAGTATTCTTTTGAACCTATTGATCTCACATCTTAAGTATGATGGTCTCACGAGGGTAAACACCTCGATTCATGGATTCATAGTATGAACGTATTCTTCAAATTACACCTTAAATTATCTAAGACTAACTATTTTACCTTTGCATAAAATCACTTAGAAGGTTTAGCATTGGATTGGTGTTAAACTCAATTGGAGACCATTGCACTTTTTAACAACCATTGCACATTTTAAAAATACTCATCCTTAAGTTTAAATCCATTTTATTAGATTATTTTCATCATGAAGTGGACTTGTTTAAGAGTGCCATGTTGCACAAGGATTTTATCCTTTCCTTGTAAATGGAAAGTAAGATAGCTACCATTTTCCCCTTACCTTCCCCTAGTCATTCTCCCTCTTCCTCCCACTCTAGCTACTGATTCCAGCATCACTAGATATCTTCCCGTTTCTTTGTATAATTTTGTTACTTCAATAGAAATCCCACATATACATCATATTTTTGAATGAGGATAAAGAATGGGTATGCATAAGGAATGAGAATACTTAAGATGAATTGGAAACAATGGAGGATAGGGAAGAGTGTAGTATGGAATTGAGAACCAGGCCACACCCATATTGGTATCAAGTTGAGTTATAAGCATTGATTAAAAAATCGTGTTATCAAGCTTAGATGTACATTTACAAATGTAAGGCCTATTCACAAGTGTCAATAGAATGATTACTATATACTTGGAGCCTTGTTATTTGTTTTAGTGGTCTCATCAATTAGTGGGGAACTACCTTCGTTGTTTACAAATTGGATTTGAGTGGATGAAAAAACCATTGGAGCCCAAATGAAATGGAGCATTTTATCATAAATCATAATGATCAATGCAAAATTTCACATATCCTGTCTAGAATAATTCTTTTTAAGTGTGCAACTTCCACTACTTATACATCACCTAGTTCTAACACCAAGCCCAAATCCCACATGGTACAAGCATTAATACTAGGTAATTCCTCCTATGATACTCTAATATTTTATCACTCTATGGCATCAAAAACTACAAGTTTAATGAGTCCATAATGGGACAATGCATATTCATTCCCATTATTTACTTTGTAACTCATATGCCTCAAATATTGTAGCAAGAAATAGAGGATGTTAAGGTTTTCCTTAGATATTTGCTGAAATAGGTTTCTTAGATGGCATAAAAATATGAAAGGGTATGCATGCAACATGATTAGTCTCCCTTCACAGATTATATACTTAAACATATGATATGCTCCCTTGTCCCAAGGTCCTACGAGACTTTCCCTTTTGACTCCATTCTTATTCTCTTCTAGTTCTTCACAGCTTAATAAAAATAGTTTCTTGGCATCTATAGCAGGTTGTCTATCTTCCTTATCCCAAGGTGGACCCACTACGAGGCATGAAACTTTTCTTATGACAACCTCATTTATCTTTATTTCCATCCCTTTCATAGTAGTTATGTATTTATGATCTCTAACATTCTAAACGTTGTATGCAAACTTTAGTGCCACTTTGTCATCATATATCTAAAACCTATTAAAGTATACCATCCAATTTGATTATTGAAATACTTCTACTACTTCAATGTTGTTATATACCCTAGGTCTTTGCAAACCCCCTCTTGTTAAAACCACCCCCTATTTTTCACTTTGATGTCTATCTTGAGAAATTTGTAAGGTTGAATACAGGGATAAATTCACTACTCTAGAATATTCTTGTAACAAGGAATATCAAACAAAGATACATTGACTCCCTAGTTTTGTGATGTGAAAGGAAATTCAACAAAACAAGAGGGTATGTTCATCTCTTGGTATTCGTCTCTCTATAAGTGATATTCTTGTTAAGTATGGCGCAAGTTTGAGAGAGTAGTGCAGCTGCAACTGCTACAGTTGTGTATGGTACTTGTTCTATGGATATGGATATTCTCTCTCTTGTGCACTGCCCTTGGAGAAGTAGTGCTCTACTTTTCTTGAGTTTTTGTTGAAGTTAGCAGCTAGGGTTTATCTATTGGTTCTAGTATGGATTTCCGAAATTATTATTTCAAAGGTTAAGGTGCTCAGGGGTTGTTGCATGCCTATGGTTGGCTGGTAATAGTGATATTGTCTATGGTAAAATGAGCACATCAATTATTTTAACAGGTTATGGGCCCACACCACCTTTAGGATAGTCTAACCACTGGAAGGTAGCGTGGCAGTCCTTTGTTAAGCTCATTGTGGCACTAGTTGCAACTGCAGCTAAGCTTTCTGATTGTGCAACTGCAACCATGGATGATTTTAGGGGCTAAATTTCGCTCATGGGCTAATTTTCGATGGTTTTTCCAAAAATGAGATTCGTTATTTTAAAAATGATTCGCCCAAATTCTATAGGATAAAATCATTTTACCTTAAAAATCACCAAAATTTTATAAAAAATATTTAAAATACTTAGAAATTTGAATATTTTTACAAAAATATCGCCAAACATTTATAGTTGACATATGAAGGATTAGTAAGATTCGCCAAGGTTTCTACATTTTAAAATAAATTTCCATCCTTAAAATCATTGTTGACTGCAACAAACCCTAACCTAACCTTATGGGAACTTAAAGTGAGAAGTTTGGAATAATTCTTGGGCATTCTAGTGTGCCTTAGCCTAGCTCACCTATTGGTACTCTTACCAAGAAAAAATATCAATTTTGAGTTTTTGGTCAAATTCAAAGTCAAAGGTTGACTGGTCAAAGTCAAATTCAAATTCAAAGTCAAAGGTTGAATTTTGGTAAAAATTGAATTTATGGTCAAAGTTGAAATTTCAGAGTTTCTATCCTGTTCTAATCATTGAATCTTTTTATTCAGTTTCTAACCTCTTCTTGTCAAGATGGTGTTTAGCCTCACATTAGAAGATAAGTTGAACGATGCTGCAAATTTCAAAGGTATGCACTTGGATATGATTTTCATGTTATATCATCCATGAAAAGAATGAGGGTGTTTCACAGAGACTGTACAAGAGACCTTGACCAAGCAATGATCTTGGATTTAGTACATTCATAGGAACAAGCAGTTGAGGCTCCAGGTTCCAGGTTTGATTGATCAAATTGTTAAGATTTACACATATCAAGTTTGATAGTTGAGTTGTGACAACAATATTTGAAAGGTTATATTACTGCCGGGTATACTTGGTTGAATGTAAGTACTATTGATATGGATGCTTATCACACTTTTTTGCAAAATAAACTAACATCACCTCTAGGAAATATTTCTTATTCCCGGGAAGGTCGCCTTGGTAATTCTAAGATCCTTGTTACCATAGATATGTTCTTATGAAAATGTTATTGGAAATACTTTTTCTCTTGTTGTTCTTGTTTCTGGAAGGTCACATGTGATAGCTATGAGAAGAAGCTAGAGTGGCAGTTTCAATCATGGAGAAGATGACTTCATCAGTGGTGAAGAATATGGTCTCACCAAGTATCAATTATAAAGGAAGCATGGAAAGCAGAAAGAATAGAAGAAAGTTGTGATGGAAGAATATAAATCATGAAAAAATATGTATGGGAAATTGTGCCTAAATGGATTTACAAGATAAAACATGCAGTGGATAGAAGTATCGATAAATATAAGGCAAGATTCAGGGCTAGAAGGTTCTCCCAGAAGGAGTGAGAAGACTCTGATGACATCTTGTTATACTAACCATATATACCTCTATCTAAGACATTATATCTCTTGCAGTATCCATGGGTTGGAGTTTACATCAGATGGATGTAAAGACTATTCTTCTCAACAAAGTAATTGAAGAAGAAGCATATGTAGAGAAACCTAAAGGTTTTGAGGTATACCATAAGAGACCCATGAATGTAGATGGAAGAAGACCTTGTATGAATTCAAGCAACTTGGTGTAGAACCTCTCATGTATAACAGAAGCATGGTGAAAACTTCCTATGAAAAAGGAAGTGTATCGAAATGGTTCTTCAGAAGTCCGGGATGATGGATTAGAAATCCATGGAAAAATCCCATGATGACAGATCTAAAGAAGTTGAGAGACTTTGATCTAGTAGACTCATCCCTGTATCGATAATTGATTTGATCCTTGATGTATTTGATGAATGCTAGTCCAAACATTTTCTTTGTTGTGAACATGTTGAGTCAGTTCCAGGTGGAACCTATCCATGAGAATTGAATAATTGCAAATCGTGCCTTGAAATATATTAATGGACATTTGAGTTATGATATGCAGCTGAATGGATTTATCGATTCAGATTGGGAAGGTAGTGCAGATAACAGAAGAATTAATTCTTGGATATGTTTTCAGTTTGAGGTTTACCATGATATCATGGGCTAGAAGGAAACAAAATTCTATTGCACTCAACACTGCAGAAGAAAAATATATTATAGCTTGTGATGCTTATACGGAAGCAGTGTGGCTCTATAAGCTGGTTTCTAGACTGTTTGATTAGGTGTTGGATTTGACCATGATATATTTTGATAATCAAAGTTGTGTAAATCTCCCAGAGCACCTGGTGTACCATGACAGGTTGAAGAACATTGATATCAAGTATTTTTTTCTTCGTGATAAAGTCTAGAGGGGAGAAGTAATTCTCTAGTATATCTCCACTGATGAGAAGATAATAAGTATTTTGGTAAAGCCTTTGTCCAAGATGAAAATTTTGCATACTTAAGGGATAAGATGGACTCATGGAGATGACTTCATTATTGGAAAGGGAAGTGATTACTCCCCAAGTTTGGAGGGAGCACTGACATTTTATTGTTATATTGATAGTCATTTTCCAG
Organism: Picea glauca; assembly: GCA_000966675.3. Taxonomy (NCBI): domain Eukaryota; kingdom Viridiplantae; phylum Streptophyta; class Pinopsida; order Pinales; family Pinaceae; genus Picea; species Picea glauca. Next base: position 72,572 of record JZKD02S1944127.1, on the reverse strand, counting down.
TTTGGAAAATGGTCTAGGTTGGGTAGTCACTTTATGGTTCGGAAAGTGGTCCAAGATATATGATGCAAATTCATTTTCCAGTTTGGAAAATGGTCTAGAATGGACAGTCACGGTTCAACATATTGTTGATATACCATAAACAGTGATTCCCCTTGTGGCCAGTGTGGGGAATGGTCTAGGAAAGTCATTCTCCTTGGCAGTCACTCTAAGAAGTGGTCAAGTAGAATGGTATGACTCTCTAAGAAGTCATTCTTTCAAAGTTCACAGTTGTGAACATTTTCGAAGAATGGTACGATGTAGGAGGTTGGTGCAGGATAGTCATTTCTATAGGAAATGGTCTGTGTTGGATTTTACCCATTCATTGGCCTTTGTCTTTTCTACTTAGGATTCTTTATGGGTTATTTTGATCCTACATTACTATCATATATTGGCCCTGGTTCAGATTTGATAATCTCCCAACAAAATCCCTCTAAAACTATCATCCCCTCTAGTAGACCAAAATAAAACGTAGCACACATAGTGTACTGTGCAGTCTCACCCAAGATAGCTCTATAGGTGGCTGCAATACTCAGGTGTTTGCAACCTGGGAATGAGTGGAGATATTCGGTTTTACTATTTAATATTTATTTATTTATTCTAACATCTAATTATAGCAATCATTCTATCCATGCATGTGGAATACTAGATCTAACTAGTTAATTCATTCATCTAACTGTTATAGATAAATCCCCCTACAGACAAGTGGATTCTCTCTTGGGCTCTAGACTCCTAAGACCAAGACAGATAAGTTCTATTGTGGACACTGACATTCCTTTTCATGAAGCTAAACTATTCAAAGAAGAAGAAAGAAGAAGGGTAAATACCTTTTACCGACGTTTGTCCTTGCTCAATCTAGGATGATCTTGATCTCCAAGTTCTTAAGAAGTTCCTGCAATACAATGAGAAACAACAACAAAACATACTTCCTACTCTACCATAATTAGCTTCATAATGGATCTATAAAAGAAACAAGTTCATGAAACGTACACAAACTTTAAATGAAACAGGCCAAGCATAGATTTGTACAATGAAAACAAAGTTAATTTCTTACAGCCATAGATGTAGGTGCAATAGCTTCACCAAGCTCTCTTTGTCCGGACCCTTGCTCAAATAATCCACACACAGAATGATGATGCTTCAATGATATATCCCTTATGAGATCATAAGTTTGATGCTTTATAATGTCTCCCTTTCACCATGAAGAGGCCTCCTTATATAGGCTTGGAGAGGCCTAACCACTTAAGATATTCTTGGGATAATTTGAGGATTCTTCTCCTTTAGTTGTGGATATTCCCTAATATTGAGCCTTGACCTCAGATTTGAATCTTACCAACTCCATATATGAAGGGATTCTTCTCTAATTTTTCTCAACAATCCAAAAATTTGCTCAAAAAAGGATAGCACTCCCTCAAAATGGGACACAGAGCATTGGAACGCTCCCCCAAACGAGGTCACGAAGCGTTGGAAATCCCTGACAGTGTATAGGGGAGCGTTTCCTTCCAAAATTGATTTTTGAGTGGATTTTTCCATGGAAAAAGATTTGTAATCTTTGTCAAATGACTTATCCTCTTCAAAATCAGTCTTTTGAGGTGTCTTGCAAGTGTTCTTGATAATGTCGTCTAAGACACGACATAGGCAAGATGATAGTATGATATTTGTGACACTTGTGGGCGAAATGCGACACTTGCGACATTGGTAATGACGATACTAGGCCATCATTGTAATGAGTAATTTTGATGTGTAACACTAACATTCATCAATTAATCATCCATAAAGATGCATGCATTCATTCACACAACATAGGTGTTATCATGGTTCATCCCCTCCTAGGCTACATCCACAAAGATCTGGCTCTCAAGCTTTTATTATGGTTCAGTAATATATCACATTGTGCGTGTTTACAATCTTAGGTATTAATCTCTTCCACAGGATCCTCGATCCATGTGAGGCTTACTATATCACACAAGGTTCCTCAGGCTATGATCTAACCCTTAGGATCGAGTTTCTCACTAACTCCCTAGCTCACCAGCTTACTGAGTAGTACAGTTTTTACAACTTCCTCTTCCTCGGTCGCCCCCCTCTCGTCTGATCTCTCTTTGCTACTCTAAATTTACATCTATTTCTCCTTCTAAGTACTACCTATTTATATTCTTGGCTCATTATCCATTACAATACATTAAAAAAACCCTAACCCTAGTGTCATTAGGTCTTCCTTGCATGCGTGCCTCACCTACTTCCCTTACATGTGTTCCTTTTCCTTTCAGTTGTCCTTTCCTCCTTGCATGCTTCTCTTCCCAAAATATCCTTTTCTCCTGACTAGGCCTGCATCCAACATGCCCCCAACACTAACATGTGGCTCGTCCCAAGCCACCTAAACTTTGTGTGCTTCTTCGACAGCTCCTACAAGAACCTGGAACTTCTCTGTGAGTTCCCTTGCTTTTGTTTGAGCATGTGTGGTCTTTCCTATGAGTGCATCCAACACTTGCACTGTAATTTCCTCTTTGATCATCTCTGTGCACTTTGCCTAAGTTTGTTCCATGTTCTTCTTTTCCTCTTATTCCTATGCAATGAACTTCACTACCCGCTCTTGGATACATTCCATTTGAGCTTGTTGCTCCTTCTTCTGTGTCTGCATGACTATGAGTTCTTCTTGCAGCTTTTTCGTATCATGTACTCTTTTGAGGCGCTTGATGATTTGCATCATCTTCTGCCTCTACTTGAGGTCCTAGATATATATACTTATCTTCTCCTCTTCTTGGTCCCACTACTGGACCTTTTGATCCTCCGCCAACTTTTTCCATAGTTGTGTTTCTTTATCGAGCAAGTCGACAGCTGCGTTGACTTTCTGTTCCATCTCCTCCATCTACCCTACTTATTCTTGCTTCCTTTGCTCCTTCACCTCTAGGGGAGTGGTAGGGATGAGTTGTTTATGGAGGTTCTCGATCTCCTGCCTATATTGATCGATTGTGTGCACAATATCATCAATTTTTTTCATTGTTGTGAGATCTGTTACCTACTTTCTCTTCATAATTCTATCATAGGCTGTAGCCAATCCCTGCTTGAGCCTATCCACATGATATTTATCATATTTGGTCTCGATATTGACATTATAGAGAACCAATTGCAATGCTTCTCTAATATCCTTCATATGTTGCAGTTTTGTTGTGTCTTTGCATGTGCATGACTTTACCTCTTGCGCGACGCTGACTTGTATTTTATATAATTCCTTGGTTGGTGTCTACCCCATTACCAACTGTATTTGTGCCAGATATTTCAAGGGTGTCAGGACCACAATTTCATCCATGAGCATCATGCTGGGTGTAACGTGAAACATCGAGCTCAGTTGTGTTGTTGTCTGGATCCTATCTTGCTCGCTCGACCGAGCCTTGGCCTATGTCTATGATGTTGCGGGGACTGATTCTATTCCTCTGTTGGCCAGCTCATCCTAAATGTTGTCCCTTTGGCATTGGGCTTCATCAAAATCCTTCGTTGTTTGGTCCTGGACCATTTCATCCATGAGGTCTATTTCATCCTCAGTGATTGTATACTCTAGTGATGTTTTGTGTGCCTTAGTTTTCTTGCACGCACCCCCCATTTGTATGATTGGCCTCTTGGTATGGCCTTTCTC
>JZKD02S1944127.1:48599-59988 GCA_000966675.3 Picea glauca | reverse complement strand
AAAAATGTTCCTTATACTACAGTTGAATTCCCTCCCCTCACCCAAATCGGTCACTTTGAAAGTATGAATTTCCACCAAGTATTCTCGCCTGTCACACGGGTGATCCCATTGTTCGGCATGCTTTGGAAAGAATTTCCCCTCCGACACCAAGAATGTTGACCCAAAAATATGCTCTGGGCTCAACATGGTGTTTTACATAGTTACTTCTCCATAAACGCCCCTTGATGCTATGGTTCCAGGATCGTGGCGGGGGTCATAGTTACTATGGCCTCTGCCCTTGAAAGAGTATCAGTTGGTTGCTTTCAGGGATTTGTGGGCCTTCCCATGACATTTCTTCATCATGTCAAGGTTGTTTGATTCAAGGAATACAACACTTCCAAGTGGTAGGGATCAGGACAAGATTTTCAATGAGATATCATGAACTTGATTCTGAGTCAGTATCACCCCATACGAGGCATGCGAAGTCAACGTCACCCGAACGGCCAAAACCAATAGCTGTGACTTCCTGGTCTAATTCTGCTCAAATTATGGTATCAAAGGAAAAATAAAACCCATACATGGTGTAGGGCAGTGCGATACCTTTCCAACGGTATATCTCGTGCTTGGTTTCGACCCCCGGTTGGTAAGAACGAGCTTTTGCAAGTTTATGACCACTTTTGGACACCAAATTGGTTGCAGTGATTCATGATTTAAAATTGGTGGGTAAAGAGTTATAAATCAGATATTCAGCTATGCCACACTGTAATATACTCAAACTCCTTTCCAACGACGTCTCATTTTCCTCATTTTGACTTCATATGGCCTGGTTAGAGCTGTCACAAGTTGGCCAATAATTTTAGGCAAAAAGGGCTCCACCAGCTCGCATGGCAAGGTTTCATAACCGCTAAGACAGTCATAAATGACCCTATCACAAAATTATATTGTCACCTCATCAAATCACTTGTCGATACCTTTCCGACGGTACCTCATTTTCCTTGATTGGATATCATATGACGATTTGGCACCTTTTGGAAGATTAGGTGTCATGTGGGCCCACCAACAAGTCAAGGGTTTTAAGTGGCCACTGTTTCGGGCCGCATTTGAGGGCCTAGGTGGCATTATTTCAAGTTTCTGATGACATATTCTTAATTTACTCATCAATACCTTTCCAACGATGCGACTTGCGTCCGATTCCGACTTCGTCTCTCCAGTCAACATTTTTGGGCTTAGTCAGCTGTAGCAGGGTCAAAGTCAAAGTCAATGTCAAACTTTGACTTGCACATATTTCCAAAAAATATTAAAAAATTAATAAAATATTTTATTAAATGTTTTCATAAAAATTGGAAATTTGGAGGGTGGGCACGTAGCCTCATGCAAAATGGGGGAAAATTGTTTTTTTTTTTAAATTAAAAAAAAACAAAACCCCCTTCTCCCCTCTCCCAAGCCATTTAGACAGTTTGGCCAGAGGGGGGAGATCTCTGCAACAACAGTTCATGGCAGAAGAGGGAGGTTTTTGACAACAGGAGAAGCTCAGCAGTGGGAATCCAGTTTCCATGCTTCCATCTCCAAGCCTTTGACGAGGTAACCCATTATGCTCATTTCCAAAAAACCAATAAGATATGTTGCTGGTTGTTTTCAAGGTTCTGCAAGAAGAAATTGGTGTTTGTTTGTCTATTTCAATGATGAAGTTTCTTGCTAGTTCAGTCTGATTGTTAATGGTTGAGTTCATTAAGGGTGTATGTGTGATGAAAGATTCAAAGGAGAGGGGATTCGAACCCCTCTTGGGCACCAGGCTCAAGCCTCCATGGCTTCTTTAAATTTTTAATTGTAAAGCTATCTATTGGAGGTTGCAGGCCTGGGCATGTCACTGGGAAGCCCTGGGATTTGAACCCCAGCCCTCCCCTTTTCATTTGCCTAGAAACCTCAAAACATTGCCCATAAATCCAAGTGGAAGGAAGGGGATTAGAACCCAAAACCTCTTGTCCATCCTGCTGGTAAAAAACCCACTTTGCCTAATGTTTTCAATTCTAATTTTTAAACAGTGGCTGGCCACCCATCCATCACTTGGGTGCCACCACCACCACCACCTTTGCGTGTGGTCCCTCTCACATTACCACCACGTCTTCTGCTCTGCCCTCTCTTGGTTTGGTCACATGGCTGACCGGGGGCTGACGGGTGGGGGAATCCAAAATTAGTTTTAATTTTAAAATTTTTCATTTTAGTTTAAAATTTTGTTTAAATTTTAAATTTAATTTAATTTTATAATATATTATTTTTAAATTTTAATTTGTTTATAAATATATTTTTATATTTGTAATTATAATTATTTTTTTTAATTTTTATAATGCTTTATTAAAACATAAATAAAATTTAAATGGTTTTTAAACTATGTGTTAAAATTTAATTTTCCCCCCCTAAGGGTCACTCGACCTTTTAATTCTATAACTTCGCCATACGGAGGCGGATTTTCGCCCGTGAATAGTCGAAACGACCGAGGTGAAGTCTAGAATACACCCATGCCATTCACCTCAGCAAATTCAGCCCAAATTTTTAGTGACATGTCCCAGAGCGACAAGGACTCAGTTTTGACCCTACAAGCATGCACGAGAAAGAGGCCTAATTGGGGGTCTCCGAGGTCAAATTGGGCCTGGTGAGGGAAACCCATTTCAGATACAAGTATAAAGGCCTGTACCAGCCTATCAATTCTGGTTTCCAACCCATAATTTCACCCCAATTTCAAATCCTTTCCCTGATCAGTCTATTGGTCGGCTCCATCTGCATACCTTCCTCGGGCCATATCTCACTCATATGGAGTCGGATTTGCGACAAACAAAAGGCAGCGGAAAGGTAGAGGAAAGAGATACAACATGGGAACAATAGAGACCATATTTGTGGCTTTTTGGTATAGAGGGATATCCTATCAAAGTTCATATCCAAGAGGTCCTCTTATCGAAACAAGCCCAAATCAAAGCCATGTTTTAGCCAGCTCATAGGGAAACTTATAGGAAACAAAGGGGGGCATAATCAAATCTGAAAAGGGCCTGAACAGTGGGCATTTACTTACTTACAATGAACAAATCCCAAAGTCCCCTTGCCCTCCAAAGAAACTCAGCAATTCCCCACACCTTGGGCCTTCATTCCGGTGAATGCGACAGCCATGGATGGCCGGATATTGTCCTAAAACACATCACCTAGAGCTGCAAAATATGGCAGTAGTCAAAGAGAATTTGGGATGGCACAAATCCCAAGGAAAATGATGATGTGGCATATCAAGCTTTGTCATTTTATGAAAAATGACTTTTTGTAACATAAACTCTCGTATGATTTACTTTTGGCATGTAATTATTATGCAATTGAAGGGTCAAGTCAAATTTGATTTGATCACCTTTTTGGATAAGGTTCCCTTTTTGGGTAAGGTTATTTTTTGTAAAAAACAGAAAAATACTTTAGGGTTGGTCCACTTGTCACTTCTCCAAAAGTGACAAGTGAGAAGTGACAAGTGTCTTGTGACCTAACCCTAAGCCTTCACCTCTCCTTTATAAATAAGAGGGTTGGCATTGTAAAAAAAAGGAGGATGAATATAGTTACAAAGCTCTGCTAAAATTTATAAGACTCTTTGTGTGTGTGTACTTGTTAAATTTTAGTTGTTGGATGTGTCATTTGTTGGTTAAGGGTTGAGGGGTAGGGGTAAATGCTTGATATGTTAGCTATCTCCAGGAGGAATTGGTTAGCTAGGTGTTTGTTGTTGCTTCCTTGGGTTTAACTTGCTCACTTTGATTTTCTAACAACTTGGTTTGATTTGCTTAATGTGTTTTAGTGCAGATTTTCTAAAGTATTCAATTGTTTTCAGCCTTAGCTAGTGGCTGGGAGTCCTAGGACCCCTTAGGAGAGCCCTTAAATAGACCTCATAGTTGGTTGTCCATATTTATTTGCTTTATCTTTTCATTCATGTATGTTTATGTTATGTTTTCTTACCATTAACCTTGTTGTCTCAAACAGGAAAATGGATCATTTTGGTCAATTTCCCCCCACGGGACAGCCATCTTAGTTGGTTGTTATATATTTCTTATGTGTAAATTTATGTTATGTTTATTTTAGTTTTTCCATACATAAATACTAAAATTCCATTGTTTGCCTGGAAGGATACAACCGGTCACCCATTCTGCCTCTCTTAAGCGGTTGGGGACCACCTAGAGACCTGTTTGAGGCAAAGGGGCCAGCAGAGAAGCGAAGAAAAACACACATTTAGATCGGTAAATCCTACCCAATCACTCTCATACACACTTTAACTATCACTTGCACTCACTCCAAAAATTTCTGATATACATATCAATGTTTATATGTTCGATTTGTGTAAGAAGTTTGAATGGTGCACTTGTGAATTCATGTTAAAAATTTGGTTAATACTTGTGTAGATAACAGTCACACCTTTTATACTTCAAACATTAAATTTCCAATCCCCATACAAGGATTTAGTTGAGGCTTTCATTCATATGGCGGGTTAGCCATTCGCAAAGAGTCTCAACCCATTCCTTTGGGTTGAATGGTGTAATTGTTATGTTGTAATCATCTAATCTTGATACATTTTCATTGTATCTTTTTTCACTCACTAATCTATAGGTGGCTGCCCCAAAAGGGGGTCATGCATAATCAACAAGCTAAATATATGAAAAACACTGCAAAAAAGACTTGAAAACAATTCAAGGATCCGCCCCATACACAGAAAACAAAAAACTTATATTATTTAGATATTTATATACACATATTATTTAGCCGTGACATATATGTCACCTATCTATTTACTTGTTTTATGTATATAGTTTCAAGATAGATTTCAATTTCATTAACCAGGAGGCACACTTGTGAAAGAAAGGCGTGACCTCGCCACATGGATGGCATGGTATTTCATTTTATGCTATTTCAATTTCATAGAATATTAAGAGTCAAAGCCATGGAGTCTTCATTAGGAGCCCCTCAGAAGTTGTCTAGTTAGTATAAGTCGAGTGGTCTTTCCTCAGTACCACATGGTCAAGGAGGTTATTATCTTAGCTCGGTTGGAATACTAATCTGCTTGGGTAAGCTCAGCCAAAACCCTCTTTAGGGGGGTCCTAAGCCTCTTCCTTTTCGCAGGTATCCTTCTTCCATCCAAGAGGATTTAAGAGCCCGAAAGCGCTAGTGACAAGAAGTGGCTAATCCCTACTTCTTTGAACTGCATGGGGCACTCTTCAACCTAACCATCATGGACTGCTAAGACTACTCTTCTTATACTAGTCGACACAGTTCCGGGATGTGTTTTCCTGATCGGGATAATCTTCAAAACAGTGTGGTGGCCAAGGCATGTGATAAAAACAAAAATCGATCAATAAAATTCTTTTAAAGTCAACCTTTCATCAGTCCACCTTTTACTCATGAACCGAAATTGAAATTGTGAATACTTTCCCTTATATCATGGCTGTAACAGCTTGTTACAAGGTTGTTCATCCACTTTTACAACCCTTTTTTATTTAACAACCTTCCGGGATCACTTCCCAGGTCACCCCAGGGGATATCAAGCCATTCTAGGCTTGTTTCCCTACCTTGAAAGCTTTGAACAGCTTTTTGTCCGCAATTTACAGCCATTTAAAAGTACTTAGCTATAGCTTTTAAACCCCCTTTTAACCATTGTTTCACACCCTTTTACTTAAAGCATTCATTGGTTAATTACCCAGGATACCGGTTTACCCCAGCAACCCATTCTAGGATAGTTTCCAACACTTTAAGGTAGTGAATAGCTTGTTGTCCACTTTATTTAGTTCGTTGTCCTAAAAATCTAGCTTTTGTTTTACTATATTCAATAGGAGCCTGCAGATTTTTCAACACAAAAATGATATCTACACACCATGCAAAGTCAAGAAACTTATGAGATATTTGTGGAGTCGCCCTTTTTTCCTCTATAGTATTTTTTGACAGATCTGCAGTGAAGTTTATTCCCAAGAGTTCATAGTTTGTTTGTGCCATCAATCTAGCAAGTCCCTATCCTTTAATCAGCTTTGTAGGCTTGATTTCAATATCGTATTCTAACACTACTGCAATCCATTTTTTGATATTCCCTTCAGGATTAGGCTGTGTCAAGATGTCCTTTACTGAGCTGTTGGGAACATAAGTTGTGGTATGTGAATGTAGAATGTAAACCCTGAATTATTTTAATTCCTTGACCAAAGAATATGCTTGCTTCTCCATGATGTCATATTTCAAAGGAGGATCTCTCAATGTCTTACTATAGTATGCTATGGGATTCTCAAAATTTTGGTCATCCTTCTAGAGTAATACACCTGCATTTGTGTGCTCTGAGGCAAAAGAGAATAGTATGAAGTCTGATGTAGACCCCTGACCCTCGGGTCGAGATCCGCTCAGGATCGTTCTAAATCTGCCCTCCTGAGTCTGATTGACTCTTTGATTTCCCCCACAGGGAATCCCTCACACACACGATGGCGTATCCACAGGTCCTTATGAGTATGCCCCATGTGATCAAACACAAGGCATCACCCAAATCTCCTGACCATAATAAGATCGTTCCCTTCATCGAATCAGGACTTTGACTTTTGCGATTTCACGATTTCTGTTGTCGAGTTTCTGGCTCTTCAAACCACCGAAACCCAAAATGCCAAAACGTCAAAATCTTTGGTCGCGTCCTCCTCCACAGTTGTATCGCATTTCGCAACTTCGGGAATTCTATAAAAAAGAACCCCGACCTCTTGTCTTCGAAAATACCAAAATGCCAAACCCTGATGTGTTCAGCAAAGGCTGGCTCCCCAACGAGACTTTTCGCTGATTCAAAGTTTTGGACATTGTGATTTCGTGAATCCAGATGAAAGACTCCTGGCTCTTCAAACTCCAAAACCCCGAAATGGTCAACAAGGTTTGGCTCCACCTATTTGATGAAGACATGCCACATGTCCACTCTAGTGTCTTCTATCTCTAACGTGGACTCTTGCCACCTGTCCACTCAAGCTTTCTGGCTTTCGAAACTTGAACAACCCTTCGACAACCATTCCTGTATCACTTCGAAACCCCGAATTCCAAAATAGCACCTCTACGGAATCAATGACAAGTAACCTCCCTTTTGATCTGACGGTCCACGTTATTTCAAGCTTCTAGGTACCGGGAGTTCGAAACTCTTGATCCCAAATGCTACCTCCTCTGCTCCCAGACACCCGAAGTGTCAAAATCCCAAAATTCATGCCAAGTCCTGTCACAACTCACGACTTTAGGATTTTCTCTCCACTATGCCCCGACTCCTTGTCGTCAGGACCCCTGAAATGCCAAACTATGAAATTCCAAAGCACTGAAAATTCTATGCCTCGTCTTCACACACGATAATCCATTTCACGATTCAGAAGTTCGAGTGACCAAGGGATGTGGCTTGGACTCCGGACTTACAAACCCCAATTTGCTGAAATGATCTTGACAGCTCAACGGTCATGATCAACAATCGACGTTGAATCTTGAAACCAATGTAATAAGTTCGTCCAACCCTTATCCACCCTGCAACTCTTCTAGATCCTATGGTCCTCGCGACTTCATGAGTTCTCCATGGAGAATTTCGACCATTCGATTTCTTCCTCAAGAATCTTTGTGAAATGAGTCAATGTTATTTTGCTATAACTTAATCTTCTACATGATGATTCAGATCCCCGTCTTCCTTTGAATACTTCAAAGGCACTGATCCTCCTGAGATTTCTATTGTGAACTTAAGTCTCAAAAAGGACTCCTACATGCACTCCTTGCGGAAATCTTTCAAATACTTCTGTGTATTTGATTCTTCGACTATGTGCACTCTTGGCAATAGAAGTTCTTCACTCTTCAACCTTAGTTGATAAATTCTAAGGCTTCAATTAGCCTGTACACACCTTGCATGGCTTATGTGCTTCACCTGCACTTCTGCTGGAATGAGAACAATGGTATCTCTCCTGAGCTTTCTAAGATAAAACTCAAACTCTTGTCAACGCACACCTTGCGGACGGTTCACTGCACTCCTTGCAGGAACTTCTCCCAGGAAGAAAAACAATTGAAACTCATTCTCTTTCTCTCTCAGACTTCATATACTTAACATGAGATCACACATTCAACACAGCATTGAAACAAATGCATAAACAAAGAGAATAAAACAACTGTAAGCATACCATTCAGCATGTATAAACAAAAAACATCATAACACCATGAATCTGATTCAAAGATTCATATATTAATTCAAAGCTCCTATACATGGGTTGTTCTTTTCAGTTCTTTGCTACATCTCTCTTTATTTTTTTCTATGCTAATGATCATAATGTTACAATGATACAAGGGTGAGGGTGTCTATATCCATTTTCCCTCCTACTCTCTAAACTGCCTAATCTATGAATTCAAATCTACCTACTTTAATTAACTACGCATAAATGCCTCTACATACTACAGAAGAGAGTAACGCTCAAGGTCTGTTCACAATATCTTGACATAAATGTAAGTACGCTCCCCTCCAGCTATCACATTAATGTCTGCTTCATTAATTTTACAAAAAATTTCAAAAACGTGCGCTGGTGCTTTTTCAGATGTCTTTCGCCTTCATGTTCGCTTGGCTATCACTTACGATGCTCCTGCATCATACTCCCTAGCTTGAAAATTTTCATGAACTCTTGTTCATGAGCTCTTGCACGGTCCAATCTTTTTCATCTTCAGTTTGTTATATGTTCCCCTTGGGAACCTTTCCTTCCTCAGATGTGCAAGAATCATATCACCAACTTCAAATTGAATTTCTCGCCTGTGTTGATCTGCTCTCCACTTGTATTCTTGACTTGTACTCTGCAATCGCTCCCTAATTCGGCTATGAAGCTTCTTCATTCCTTCTGTAAAGTCTTCTACTCTATCCCTCCTCAATTCATTTTGTTCTGAATCTTTCAATTTAGAAACTCCCCTTGGTTGCATTCCATATATAATCTAGAATGGACTCTGCCCTGTGCTTCTGTTGAGTGAATCATTATAAGAAAATTCCACCTGTGGTAGAATGTGATCCCATTGACTATGGTGTTTAGTCACTAAGATCCTCAAAAAATCTCCCAAGCTCCTGTTCGTGACTTCTCTCTACCCATTCGTTTGAGGATGATATGTTGAGCTAAAAGACAAGATTGTCCCCAGCTTTTTCCATAAGGTCCTCCAGAAATGTCCTACGAACTTGGTATCTCGATCAGAAATGATACTCCTTGGCAAGCCATGAAGTCTAATGACTTCCTATAAAATCTATTGACTACCACAAAAATTGAATCACATCCTCTTTGCATTCTTGGCAGTCCAAATATAAAATCTATGCTCACTACGTCCCACGACCTTTATTGTATGGGTAATGGTTGATATAACCCTGTCTTCTACCTTTTCCCTTTTGTGTACTGACAAATCCTGCATCTGTCCACAAATATCTTAACATATGTCCTCATCCCTTGCCAAAAATATGATCCATTCAACTTTGAGGACGTCTTATCATGATCGAAGTGTCCGGTCAATCCTCCACTGTGTTTTTCCTTCAGCAGGTTCTCCCTCATGGAGCATTTTGGAATACATAGTTGATTTCCCTAGAATAACAACCCATCCTAGATAATATACTCGGTCCATTGGCTTCTGTCCCTAAGAACTAGATTCTCAGATGCCTCATATGCCTCCTTAAAATCTGGGTCATCCCTATACATTTCTTTGAGGTTATCAAAACCTAAAGTCTTGACTCTGAATTTCTGCATAAGCAAACATTTCCTGCTCAAAGCATCAACAACTTTGTTAGCAGTTCTAAAAATATGCTTGATCACAAAAGTAAAATTATGCTTGAATTCAACCCATTTAGCATGCTTTTGGTTTAACTTCTCCTGTTGAGTCATGAATTGTAAAGCATGATTATCATTGTACAAAACAAACTCTTTAGGAACCAAATAATATCTCCATTTCTTTAGTGCTTGTATGACTGCATAGAATTCTTTGTCATATGTTGAGTACTTGATCTTCGCTTCATTCAGTTTTTCACTGAAATATGTGATCAGCCTGTCATCTTGGCTCAAGACTGCTCCAATTTCAAATCCACTCACGTCACACTTGACCTGGAATGTCTTGCTAAAGTCCGGCAAAACCAGAATTGGTTGCTCCATGATTTTCTTCTTCAGTAGGTTGAATCTCTTCTCTGCTTCTTCTGTCCAGTGAAAAGACTTGTCTTTTCTTCACCATATCCATCATTGGTGCATTGATTCCACTAAAGTTTTGGATGAATTTACTGTAGAAACTTGCTAAACCATGGAAGCTTCGAACTTCAAACACACTTTTTGGTGATGGCCATTTCTTAATTGCATCTACCTTTTCTGGATCCATCTTCAACTCATTTGCAGAGATAACAAAACCCAAATAAATGAGTTATGTCCTCATAAATGATGATTTCTTCACATTAATCAACAAATTTTCTTGTTGTAATCTTCTCATCACTGCAGCTAAATGCTTTAAATGCTCTGCTTCTGTCTTGTTGAAAAGTAATATATCATCAAGATATACAATGACGGATTTGCCAATGAAATCCTTCAGGACTTCGTTCATCAACCTCATGAAAGTATTGGGTGCATTCATTAAGACAAATGGCATGAAAATCCATTCATACATCCCCTCATTCATTTTAAATGTTGTCTTCCATTCATCACCTTCTCTCATTTGAGTTTGATGATACCCGCTTTTCAAATCAATCTTTGAAAAAAAAATTGCTCCACTCAAGCAATCCATCAATTCATCCATCCTTGGCAATGGAAACCTGTATATGATGGTAATCTTATTGATTTCCCTTGAGTTTGTACACATTCTCCAGCCTTCATCTTTCTTTGGGCTGAGCACTATAGGAACAACACATGGACTCAAGCTCTCTCGAATCAATCCTTTGTCCATTAAGTCCTAGACATGTCTCTTGACTTCCTCATTTTCCTGCAGCGTCAACCTGTACGCAGCTTTGTTTGGTAAACTAGCTCCAGGTATAAGATCAATGGGGTGGCTTATACTTCTGATAGGTCGCAACAAACAAGGTAGTTCGTCCACTTCTATATCAACAAACTCTTCCAGCAACTTCTGGATTTCTTCTAGTAAATCATCTATCCTTGTACTAGTTAAAACAATTTTGGGTTTCCTAAATACAATGAATTGTGTGTCTTCCTTCTTTTTAACCTCATTAAGAAGTTATTTCCCACTCATGAGAAGTACAGTGTTTCTCACCTCTGTTTTCACTTCTTGGTTCTTGATCGACAACAACATGTGAGTCCTACCATTTTTCTCTAGGGTGTATGTGTTCTTTCTCCCATCATGAACTACGTTTCTATCATATTTACATGGTCTACCCAACAATAGATGACAAACATCCATGGGAATGACATCACATAATATT
>JZKD02S1944127.1:35616-46012 GCA_000966675.3 Picea glauca | reverse complement strand
GCCACCTGTCCACTCCACTATCTTCTATCTCTGACGTGGACTCTTGCCACCTATCCACTCAAGATTTTTGTCTTTCATAACTTGAACAACCCTTCGACAGTCATTCCTCTATCACTTTGAAACCTCAAATTCCAAAATAGCACCTCTACGGAATCAACAACAAGTAGCCTCCCTTTTGATCTGATGACCCACGTTATTTCGGGCTTCCAGGTACCGGGAGTTCAAAACTCTCTATCCCAAAGGATACCTCCTTTGCTTCCCGACACCCGAAGTGCCGAAATCATAAAATTCATGCCAAGTCCTATCGCAACTCACGACTTTGGGATTTTCACTCCACTATGCCCCGACTCCTTGTCATCAAGACCCTCGAAATGTCGAACTCCAAAATTCTGAAGCACCAAAAATTCTACGCCTCGTCTTCACACACAATAATCCATTTCATGATTCAAAATTTCGAGTGACCAAGGGATGTGGCTTGCATTCCGGACTTACAAACCCTGATTTTCTGAAATGATCTTGACATCTCGATGGTCATGATCAACGGTCGACGTTGAATCTTGAAACCAACGTAATGGGTTCGTCCAACCCTTATCCACCCTGCAACTCTTCTGTATCCTACGTTCCTCGCAACTTCACGAGTTCTCCACGAATAATTTCAACCGTTTGATTTCTTCCTCAAGAAACTCTGTGAAACGAGCCAGTGTTCTTTCGCCAGAACTTAACATTCTGTGCGATGATTCAGCTCCCCGTCTTTCTTTGAATACTTCAAAGGTGTTGTTCCTCCTGAGCTTTCTATTGTGAACTTAAGTCTCAAAAAGGACTCCTGCACGTACTCCTTATAGCAATCTTTCAAATACTTCTATGTATTTGATTCTTCGATTCTGTGCACTCTTGGAAACAACAGTCCTTCACTCTTCAGCCTTAGTTGATAAATTCTAAGGCTTCAATTAGCCTGCGCACACCTTGCATGGCTTATTTGTTTCACCTGCACTTCTACTGGAATGAGAACAACGGTATCTCTCCTGAGCTTTCTAAGATAAAACGTATACTCTTGTCAACGCACACCTTGTGGATGGTTCACTGCACTCCTTGCAAGAACTTCTCTTAGGAAGAGAAACAATTGAAACTCATTCTCTTTCTCTCTCAAACTTCATATACTTAACATGAAATAACACATTCAACACAACATTGAAACAAATGCATAAACAGAGAGAATAAAACAACTGTAAGCATACCATTCAACATGTATAAACAGAAAACATCATAACACCATGAATCTGATTCAAAGCTCATATATTAATTCAAAGCTCCTGTACATGGGTTCTTCTTTTCAGTTCTCTACTATAGCTCTCTTTCTTTTGTTATGTGCTAATTATCATAATGTTACAATGATACAAGGGTGAGGGTGTCTATATCTGTTTTCCCTCCTACTCTCTAAATTGTCTAATCTATGAATTCAAATCTACCTACTCTCATTAACTATGCATAAATGCATCTACATACTACAGACGAGAGAAATGCTCAAGGTCTGTTCACAATATATTGACATAAATGTAAGTATGCTCCCCTCCAGCTATCACATTAATGTCTTCTTCATTATTTTTACAAAACATTTCAAAAACGTGCGCTAGTGTTTTTCCAGCTGTCTTTCGCCTTCATGTTCGCTTGGTTGGCTGCTTACGATGCTCCTGCATCAAATTCTTTCTCAAAATTTGGACTAGCCAATACAGGAGCCCTTGTCAATGCCGCCTTGATGTCTTCAAAGGTCTTTCTTGCTTCAGGGATCCATTTTATTTCATTTCCATTTTTTAGCATATTGGTGATGTGTTTTATGATTTCAGCTAAATTTGGGATGAACCTTCTTAGAATGTTTACTTTCCCCAGGAAATATTGTACCTCGTTTTTGCTTCTGGGTATGCCGATTTTCAATATCCCTTCAATATCCCTTTTTTCTATTGGGTTCCAACTTTATCCCTTCCTTCAAAATAATATGTCCTAAGAGCTTTCCTTCTTCCATGGAAAAATTTGACTATTTTGGATTTAGTGACATGCCAAATTTTGTTTATTTTTCAAACTCCCTTCTGAGATTCTTGAGGTGTTCATCTGAGGAAGAATACATAGTAATTTCATCAAGGTAGATAACAATTCATTTATCCTTTTCGTTAGCAAAATCTATATCCATAGCTCTTTGAAATGTTGCCCCTACATTCATAATCCCAAAAGGCATTTTTGCATACATAAATGTTCCCCATGGTGTAGTAAATGCAGTCTTTTCCTGGTCATTAGGGTGCACCATAATCTGATTCTACCCAGAAAAACCATCTAGCATTGACATATTTTGAGATCCCACTACCTTCTGTAGAATATGATCCATTTTAGGCAATGGATAGTTTTCCTTTAGAGACACCTTATTTAGATTTCCGAAGTCTACACATAGCCTAATTTCTCCACTCTTTTTCCGGACTGGTACCAGGTTTTCCACCCATTTGGAAAACCTCAAGGACACTATGATTTTTGCTTCAAATAGTTTCTTTACTTCCTTTTCTATCAATGGTAACAGCAGAGGGTTTATTCTTCTTAATTTTTGTGTGAATGGCTTCTGATCTTCTTTAATTGGGATAACATGTTGAATTATACTTGTATCATAGAATTTTAGATCATCATAGATACAAGAAAAAACATTAGGGAATTCTTTCATTAATTTGACATACCTCTCTTTGAATTTATGGTTGATCTTTCTAGACAGCTTCACGATTTTTGGATCCTATGGAGTCCCAATGTTGCAATCTTCCACATTCCCTTCATTTATTGTTATCTTCGGACTTCTGGTTACGTCATTGTTATCAAAACGTTTCTCTAATGGCACCAGGCCCTTGGGGATGATGTTACTCTTTAGTTGAATGATATCTCTACTAGAAATATGATTGTCAAAATATCCTTCTTTTGTGAAAGCAGTTGCATCTATCTCATCATCACAATATTCATCATGAATGTTCAAATTCTCGAACTCGTTCTCCATTTTGAGTAAGCTTTCTATCTGTTTGTAATTATCGAAGACTTGTCAGTACTTCATATTGTCTGGTATTGCTGGCTTGTACTTCACCTCCACCTTGTAGCTTTTTTCAAGGAAAATTGGAACTTTAAATACTACTGTTGAAGTGGCCAGGGAATCGACAACCTAATTTTGTTCTCTCGGAATTGTTGAAAGATTGAATCCTCAAAATTTCTCAAGGAGTTCTAGTACCATATTCTATACGCCCTCAATCTGGGTTGTTTTGCTTGGTAGATGCCTTTGATTTGATTTATAATTAGCTCAGAATCTCCATGTATAGCAATTCTTTTGTCACCCATCTCTTCTAAAAATTTCAATCCTAATATCAACACTTCATATTCGGCCATATTATTAGTGCATTGAAAAACAAGTTTGTAGGAACATAATTTTGAGTTATCTTTAGGGTGGTTGATCCATATGCCAGATCCATATCCTTCTCTATAGGCATCTCCATAGAAATTCATCTTCCATAATTGGTCCTCTGCATCATCGTGTTGTTCTAAAAGATCCTCCATCTGTTGTTTAAGATCATTTTTTTCATCCATAATTCTTTATGCTTCCTCTTCTTCAGAGCACAGGTCATTGAAGAAGATGGAAGATCCTAATTTAGTCTCCACTGAATAGATAGGATGATTGCTAGGCTATGATTTATTGATGGCCATGTATTTAAGAAAAACCTCCCTATATAGTCTTTTGTCTTGACCAAAGACAAGAATAGTATCATAAGACATATCCATCTGGAGAGTTCCTTTCAATTTTTCATCCCATGATCTGGACAACAACATGCCAAACTTTGGAGGGATATCAGCGACCACTACATCCATAATCATATTCTTTGTTGGGATTTGTGCCAAAGACACCACCAGATCTTTGATCATGCCAAGGCATTCCACTTTTCTTGAATCAAAGGAGAATAGATCTTTATAAGGTCTTGTGACATCAAGGCCCAGTTGGTCCATGACCACTTTGAGCATCAGGTTGTGATATGCTCCAGAATCTAGCATAGCATTGTGTAGATTCATGTCATGGATCTTCAAACTGACATAAAAACGAGGAACTTCTTCGTTCTCACTGCTTTCTTCTACTCTTGGTCCAAATAATATGGTTGGGTGATCATCTTGTATGTTTAGGGTCTCATAGGTTTGCCCCATCTTAATCATCTTTATGATCTAATTTATGTACTCACTATTCTTAATCAATTCATTAAATGGTACCGAAATTTTTATATTAGCCATTTCACTTTCAAAATCAAAAGAGGATGGATTTTTTTCTACCTCT
The DNA here is from genome assembly GCA_000966675.3 of Picea glauca. NCBI lineage: Eukaryota > Viridiplantae > Streptophyta > Pinopsida > Pinales > Pinaceae > Picea > Picea glauca. Next base: position 41,682 of record JZKD02S1944127.1, on the reverse strand, counting down.
TCCGTGACCAATTCTTTCCTAGTCAATAATTTCTTCTAGGATTCTTATTTTTTTTCCCCTTTTCCATAGTATCCTTTGCAACAGAGTCTTTCACAGTGGAGTCCTTCGCAATTGAATCTTTTGCAGCAGAATCTTTTTTGGTCTGACTAGAAGATGGCACGTTGTTCTAAGCTTCTTTGGAGGGATTCCCCTTCGGGGGATTACCCTTTGGAGGGTTTGCGGGTACCTTTTGATTTTGGAGGTTATATTTTCTTTGGAACTGCATGATGGTGTTTTTCAATCCAGTCTCATAATCCTCTCTTTCTACTGATACCCTTTCTTCTTCATCTTGAAAAATGATCTCACTTGCATCCATGAACTAGTCGTGTTCTTCTATGGTCAAAAAAACTTTCGTTTCTTTGTCATCACAGTATTTCATGTTATATTCTAAATATCCATCATAATCCTCATTCACATAATTATTTTGGAAGGGAGGCATGACTTGTTGTTCCCCTTGATTTCCTTGGTCTCCCTTATTTGCCTGATTTCCATGATTTTCCTGATCTTCTTAATTTGCTTGATTCCCCTGATTTCCTTGATTTCTTTGCTCTCTTTGTCTAATTTGTGGAATAGTTGGTCTTCTCGGATTTCTGGGTGGACCATCATCTTGTTCTTTGGGTTTAGGCCTATTTTCTAGAACCATTCTTTCCATCATTCGCTCCATGTTTCTCATCATTGCTTCAAATCTTTCCTCTGATGTTTGTGATGTCAAAGGATTTTCTTTATCCTGAGCTCTCTTTGTGTCTCCGCCAGCATTATTTTTCATCTTCCCTAAAGCCATTAGGTTCACTTCCACCTCTATGGAATCGGTCATCATATCGTCCAGTGTGGAAGATATTTGTTCTCTTAATAATAAAACAAAGTCCCTTTCAAAAGAATCAACATATTTCAGCTGAGCAACCTTGGGGGGGGGGGGTTAATTCATCAGGAATAGAATTATATACCTTCATGAATCTAGCTGAAAACTCCTACACCATTTCATCAGGTGATCTCTTCATATTGTTATACTAGGTCAACAACTGAAGGGGATTTTTCTTATCCCCCCAGTTTGCAAGGAAGTTTGTTTCAAAGGCTTCAAAATCTGTGATACTACCTGTTGGAAGGGATCTGAACCACTTCCTTACATCTCCTGCAAGGCTTTGTGTAAACAGCCTCATCTTCACATATTCAAAGTCCACTTCTTCCAATTCTATGAAATCATTAAAACAATCTAGATGTTTTTGGGCTGATATGTTACCTTCGACATCATATAATTTGATCCTCGGATTGTAATCTTGAGGCAGATCATGTAGTTGAGCGAGCAGTATGAGGGGAGAAAATATGACTTCCATAGTTGTTGTGAGGGGTCAGAGTGGACGTTGGTTCTAATAAGGGGTCACTACAGGCTTGGCAGATGCGGCTAAAATTAGATCTTGGAATCTCTTTTCGTCAAAGATAGTCTCGCTTAAACAAGATTCAGACTTAGTTCTAAACAAGGATTGTTCACATTTCATGTCAAACTCAAGGATTTCAATGCTAGTCACTATGTCCTTAGGCAAAGACAGATATCAGTCTGGACACAACACTAGGGTTACAAGCCTTTCTTTTCTCCTGCGTACAATCTTCTTAGGGTCAGACACATGGATTACATCTTCTGGGTCTGGATTTCTCCTGGTGTGAACTTTATTAGGAGCCAGGATTTCTATTTCACATGGTGTGGTGCAACTGGTCATTGAGTAATGGAGTCTCCAGGGTAAATATAATCTCATCCAATAAGGTATTTAATTATCTCTCACCCTCAGGGATCAAACTAAATCTTTAAGTCATTTTCCCGGGAAATATTTTTTCAATTTCATCCTCGACAACGATGCCAAAATGTTAGCACTCTAAATTTTGTCTGACTAATAGAAAAATGACAGAGGTAACTCTTTCAACCAACTTTAGAGATGAGGCACTAGCCTTCTCAACTCAGAGAGGGATATCTCGTGTCATTTGATATTTCTTTGATAATCACTGGCTAAATTTGGCTTGTTTTGGGCGTTTTTAATAAAATTGTTGGCAATGAAGAGGAAGAACACTCAGGGCTATGGAGTCACAATTCTAAAAGTGAATGAAAACAATGATCAACTAGTATAACTCTCTAGAGGATAAAGGTAAAATTGAGGTGATGAATCTGAGTTATTCTTAAACTTAAGCAGAGTGTAGGAAGATAGAGAAAACAAATAACTACATCAGAGCATTACTGAAATGAATTATGAATTAGTTAAGAAGACAATCACATAGTTTAAATTGCTTAAGACAAGAGCATCATAAGATGAATTTTGGGCCTAACAAAATAAAATGTAAATGGAATAAAATATCATAGGGAATACATACAATGAAGGAAGACAAAGCTCATATCACAACCATTAGAATATTTTCAGAGAGACTTCAAAAGCTTCTGCATATATATTCAATTCAGCTTCAGAAAATTACAATAGAGTTTACAGCAACAAAAGATTCCCTTGCACTTCTGCCAACATTAATTCATTCAAGTATCCCAGTATTTATACAATTTGATTACAATGGTTGAAATTGAAATGTTTCAGCTTCTAAAACTAATTATAATGATTTCAACTGATAGTCTCGGTATGGAAACTAATTTACATTGATTGAACAAAAAGATGTTTCAAAATCAAAGCGGATTCATCTGATTGTTCAACTTCTTTCACGACATCTGTCTCAATCTGATCCTCTGTCAAATCTGCAAATTTGATGACACTTGGAAATCATATACGGGTTTCGGGGAAACTGCATTTTGTCTTACCCAGCCGCACGATTTCCTTCCATTGTGAGTCAGAGGGGATCTCGTAGTCCATCATCTCTTCAATAAAAATCTCCAAGTCAATGCATGTGGCGTAGGACATATTCAGTAAACCAACTTTCACTATTTTGAACTTATTATTTCAAAGTCTGTAGCCAAATACTCTACCAGGCTTGGGCCTTTTAGACTTTCTTCCATAGCCTCAAATTTAGAATGGTCCATTCTACACTGAATGACAAGAGAATTGTAATCTGTTTGATTTTATAATGAACCTTTTCCATCCCAACATGATAGGAGTCCTTTGATAAAAAATTGTTCAAATGCATCCTTAAACTCCTATATGTTGTGCTCCATTGGCATAGCTTTGTTATGGACTGATCTAGGTAGATTGTGCTTGGCGATGATCCTCCTAGCCGAAATGATCAATGCAGTCCTCTCCTTTACCCTGATAGTTTGGAGATCAGCAGTTGGCAAAGAATTTAACAAGTCAATAGCATTTTGGGCCCATTCTGAGGGTTTCTTGGCTAATACTTCATTAACAATAGTACACCTTCTCTGCACCGTAACAACCACGTTGTCTTTGACATTTATAAAATTCAGATAAACCCTGAATTTAGCAACCTCTGTAGAAATAGCATCCCATATCACATGTTTGGATCCCTGTAATAGTGTTTTTCCTTTTAACCTAGCTTTCATCTTGCTCACTCTCTCTTGTAAATCTTGATTATCTCTATGGAGTTGAGCCATCTTCTCATCTTTCACTTTCATTTCTTATTTCAACTTTTCTATGACCTCTTTGAGACCCTTGATCTCCCCTGTTTTTAAGATTACCTAGGACATAACTTGGACTAAACCCTCAGTGCTTGATCCAGCCTTTGTATTAGTAGGTACAATGATAGCCAAAACTGATGTTAATGCATGTGCTTGTGACCAATTCTCTTTCTCCTTTTCCAACTGCAACACTTTAGCTTTGTAATTGAGTGCCTCTTTCCTAAATGTTTCCTTCTCCTCTTCCAAAGAAGTCAGTTATGTTGTCTATGGATGATCTATAGAGGACATATTCATCTTTTCATTTAGTATTTGGATCATTTTATCTTTCTCATCCAGAGAAGCTTTTACCCCTTGAGGGCCTTCAGATTCTAACCTTTTGACCTGTGTCATCCAGGCTTTGTTGGATGCCTTTTCCTACTTCAATTTTCCATCTAGATTGATTCCAGGCGTTGTCAATCTTGCAACCCTCAGACCTAAGTTTAGATAATTAGAATATAGCATGTTGTTGACATTCCTGTGGAACTTTACTTTTTCAGGGGCACCAATATTTTCATAGTGCATTTTGATCTTGAAAACCTTATCATCATTAGCCACTGCTATGTTAAACATCTTTCTTTCCACATCCATGACTGAGAGAAATGAAGTCTAATGTTGGGATATCTTCTCTACATTGAGCAACAAGTCCCTTATTTCTCTTTTTTCCATACTTCCCTTCACAGCATACCGGTTCATTAAATCTTCCTTGGACTAATAAATGGCCCCATGTGTCTGGCTAAATATGTGTTTCCTGCTACTAAAAACCTTTGTGTTGCTTTCGCTTTGTGGAATACTTCCCGTAATAGCTTCTTTGTTCTTGGTTTCACCTTCCACCATCTCCATGCATGTTGTCCTTTTGGGCTCTTCTTCTTCCAGGTCAACTATTTGAGAGGATGATGTGATTTCATTTTCTTGAGAGTATCACGCTGGCTACTGGCACCTAGGGCCTCTCAACTACTCCTCTTATTATAGAAACTCATTTTAGGAGCTTTGACAACTAGCCTAGGAGAAGGTTTCTGTGTTAGGCTCTGATGAGAGGTTGTTTCTGTATGTTTTGTCTAATCATGCCGTAGAGTGACCTCCATATCTACACACATTTCTAGATTGGCTAGCTTATCGAATCCTTCAACATGCTCATGTTCATAGGGGCCTTGTCTGCTCTCCAATATCCTCTTTGATATGATTTGATGTGGATCATATATCCTCCCCTGCAACTGTGTGAACCTGAATTCACTGAGTTTGTATTGAATATGAGGCAAACAAGACTTGTTCTTTACCACAAAGGGTCCAACTATGAAAGGAAACTTTAAGTTAGAACCCTTGTGTGTTTTCAAAAAATGATTTGTCTCTGAGATGATCATTTGTCTTATGAACTCCAAAGAAAATATTTTGGGAGTTAGAAAGGCTGGTAAAAGATAAGGTCCTTCTTGATAGCCATATATCCAAATCACAATAGATTTTATGAGCAACATCCAATATCCTATCTTATTCTCTAGATTTGGTTGCAAAGAGCCTTTCATTTCCTCCAAAACCCTTGGAAGATATGAACCGAAAATAAGATTGTACACCCTGGACATAATATTATTGATGAAAATAAGCACGGTGATCCTTTTACAATCAGTTGAAATAAATACAGTCTTAGGAAATTCAACTTTTTTAGATTCCAGAAACATTCTTAGCAAGTGTGTGTCATATCTGAAGTGCTTCAATGAATTGAAGTTAACCAGTTGTTGATGCATATTATTAGCAATAAATTTGTCAAAACTGACACAGAGCGACTGACTAGACAGAAATAAAGTTAACAAGAAACCTAACATGACTTCTACCACAAACTTGTCATTGTCCAATCCTAATATTTGACTTAGCAGAGAACAAGCCCACTGGACTTCGATGACCATGACAGTTACACTGGAAGCTAACGACAGACTCTCTGAATGGTTTCCAGGCTTGACAATGGTCTGCAGAAAAAGGGATTTCACTTCTGGTGGGAATTCTCTATAGATCATGATCAATTTATGTTCCTCGAAGGGCTATGACACTGTGGGGGAGGACTCTGGTATACTGAGGGTGTTCCGGAGTAATGGACTATATATTTCACATAAAACCTTTCACCTAATTTATTTAGAATGATTCTTTCTTCATGAGAATATCGCTCTGCACACTAGCTTACAAATTCAAGGAAAGGAAAGACTAATTCTATGACATAAGGGGTGATGGAGGCTTGAGCCTCTTTGAGGAAAGGTATGTGCGTTCCGACATTGCCTAACAAATTCAATCTGGATACAAAAATGGGTGAAACTATTATCTTTGTGTTGAAAACCTCGGAGTCTCTATCAATTAGGGCTTCTTCTCTGGAGGAGATGTCTTGTTCATTCACAGATAAAACAACAGGATTAGCAGCCATGGTGAAAAATACCTATTAAGCAGCGAAGGAAGAA
>JZKD02S1944127.1:2500-14719 GCA_000966675.3 Picea glauca | reverse complement strand
TCCCTTTGACTGCATATTATTACTCATTCTCGATCACAAATTTTCAACCAATTTCATCATAGGAAGACAAGATAGGGACTCAAAAAAACATTCCATAACCACTCCACTTGATAACCAATATTTGAAAACCAAAAAGATGCCCGACAAGAGCAAGAATAGTTGGGGATTTTTAAAATCGGGCTCTGTCACAGCAAATATAAAGAGGCAATCTAGAGTGTGCTCAGTCATAAATCGCATAGAGAACTGGAGGTCCTCAAAGGCATATCAACCAAGGAAAATACCCTTCGATACAATCATAGTATAAAACCATGGGGTTCCTTATAACACCCGGTCTGGGCAATGGTGCAACAGTTAGCCATAGAGGAAACAACGACGGGTAGGGTAGAAAAACAATGCACATAGTTTGTCTTGTGTTTGCAAAGGAGAAGTGAATGTCCACTGGATAGTGACAGTTCTCTAGACCACACAGAGGTATAACCTCTGTTTGTTTCCTAAGAGACGAATCATTTGACAACAATGCCAGTGAGGAAGCATAACCTGAGGCATAACTTATATCACCCAACAACCATAAAGCATATACATCGATGTTATGGCCACCCTAAGACCAAATTTTGAGATACTTTGATGCTAATACCATGTGAATAATCCCACGACGATGACTCTGGAAAAAAATACAACAACCAAATGGAAATCTAAACACGACTGGACAGGGTTACCCTCATAACTGTGAGGAAGAAACCAGAAAGAATACACAGAGAGAAATCCTCCACCATTAAAACACAGAGTGGTAATACCCCTATTCATTTAAAAATACACAGATACCCACCACGATTTTAACCAACAGAGAAACCAGCGAATGCACAACTCAACCAAAGAAGATTCTTTTACCTGCAAATCGAACAATTACACATTCATTCCATAGAGAAAAAAAATACATTTACATAGTTGCAATCTTCAGGAAAACACAAACCCAAGCATTACTGAACCATTTTTCATTCATACACAGAACGTAATTCATGGATGGGGTGAAAAAAAACCATACCTGTAACCGAGAGCTTAAAAGAGCGAATTGGCAAGCATTTTCTTCCCAAGCCTGAATTATGGAGCTTAACCACCAGCAGATCAAAATGCAACAAGAACCATACTAGGGTGGCGGCCTAATGGGGGGAGTATGGAGTGACATGCATTTACTGCATGTCACTTCCATCTCCTCTTCTATTCAAGTCAGGAGTACAAGTGAACCAACACTCACCATATCATTTAAACCATGTAATCAATTTCTAAACCTTTGAAAACTGCAACCATATTCCTTGCTAAATGTGCCACCCAAAACATCCACGTTAACCCTTGTCAAGTTTTCATGCCATACCATATGCATTTCCATATCATATGCACCCAAAATAACTCAAATGTAAATCACATAGCCACTAACCAACCATTTAATAGTTAGGACTAACACTAACATGTTTTATATTTCTATTTGCACATAACCTTTAACATAGCTTAAACATAGGCCCTTTCTTTTAGGATTGTTTCCATAAGTTTATTTTCTTTGTTTTGGTTATCTCATTACTAACATATTTCTTGTGTATGTGTATCCAGGTAATAAATCACGATGACATTATTTAACATAGAAACTGTAAATATATGTCAATCATAACATAAAAATAAAGCTTTAAATAACATAACATCCCATAAATGCATTATCCACTTGTTACTATATCCAAAATGAAACCATGACTGTAATGTCAACCATATAGGACCCTATAAGCAGCATCAAAACAACAACAGAAAAAGTGTGATATGACTATCTTCGAGCCTCCAGTCTACAAGGGGGTCCCACCTACTAGTATTATATTATTAGCATAGTTTAAATAACAGAGCTTTAGCAATACTTTGCGAGAGAAATTTCTCGTTGCAATTTTAATGATAAACAATGAGTAAGAACAAAAGAGAAGTTATTTGGTGTACCATATGTAGGACAGAAGGATACCACAAGAACGAATGCCCAGCATTCGCACAGTACATGGAAACAAGACTTCCAAACCTTTTGCCATCATGAGGACTATGGTGTGAGATTTGTAAGGCATAGGGGCATGATCCATATCATTGTCCAATGATGCATAAATACTAGACAGTGCCTAAGAGTTCATATTGCAACTTTTGCAAGTTAGTAGGCCACGATGACAAATATTGCAGGACAATGGAGCTGATGAGGGAAAGAACATCAGACGCCTATAGGGTGTAGGCAGAGATGATGACAGGGAAAGTTGCACCACAGTTTAACCAAGTACCAGACCCATATAACACTGTGTCGTAGCAATATGACATTTCACAGACGCAATCCAATACTGTGTAGCCGCACTATAATCCCGCATTGTACAATTCGGTGCCTCAATACAATGCACTACGAGGAGATCAAGCTGGATATAGAGATGTAGCATGAGGTAGAGGAGGCTTTGGAGGAGGCAGAGGACCGATGGCATGCCATAATTGTTAAAAACCAAGGAATTATGAAAGAGAATGTCCACTTCCACCTTTGACATGTATGTATTTTCACGCATCTGACCATGATATGGAAGACTGTCTGACACTATTGGGGAGGATCCAGGAAAAGAGAAATCAGAAAAATAATAATGTTCAATGGATTTCTGCAAAAGGGAGGGATGATGGAAGAAATATCAACATAGTTATGTGCGGAGGAGCTAAGAAAAGAGATGATGCAGTAAGATAAGATCCATCACAACACCAATGGGTGAAGAAAAATGTTGAACCAAAGAAGCAATTTGATGTGCAAAATGAAAAGGGGATGTTCAAGCAAGCCAGACATTGCATCTGCATCAACTGCACAACATACTCAGAACATACCAACGTACGAGATGCCTTCATCACTGGATCACACTAATTAAGCGCAACTTCTAGGACAAGTAAGTACCATAAAGGATTTTCTGCAATCATGTGTTAAACTACTAAATGATCCATCATATGTTAAAGTGTTACAAAATATGTTAGAAATATGTAGCACAAATGTAGAGGGAAAGCTAGAATAGAAAACAGTTAATCATTTTCATACAAGGAGGAGAATAAGCAGAGATTTCAGACTGAATGCCAATATTGGATATTTCAACATGGGGGATATTATACTATATTTAGGCTTCTAAGTGAATGTACTACCCAAGAAGACATGGAAATCTATTGGAGAGCCCACACTAGGATATTCACCTATTCAGTTAAAACTAGCAAATCAACACAAGGTTCTGCCAATTGTAAGGATAAAGGGCATGACAGTAGATCTGGATGGAGTGCGCACTAAAGTTGATTTTGAAGTAATAGAAATAGTGGATGGCACAACACCTTATCCGACGTTCTTGGTTTGTATTGGGTGTTTGACAAACAATCCATAATCAATCTGAAGACGAGGAAGATGACATTCAATTCAGGAGAGTACAAATTCATTGCGCCACTAGATCCATCGGAAGGAGAAAGGTTTGTAGAACCCACTTTCTTAGACCTCGAGGAAATTAACTAGTTATACAGAACCACCATGCGAGAAGAGGATTATGTGAATCCAACTACAGATGGGGTACTTAGTTGGAGAATTATCACGTCATGCATGTCGAACTCAGATATAGGGTTGGAGAATTGGCAGCAGAGATTATATGAAGTCTCCACAAGAAGGTGTGTAAGAATAGATCGTGTATTAATATGGGTAGGTACAGAGATAAGAGAACCTCCCAGCTTTCATGGGGTGAATGACTTAGAAGAATTCCTAAAAATATATGAAGATGAAGTGTTAGAAAATAAGAGGCTCTTAGCTATGGATATAGCACTCAAGGCAACACCTGCAAGATGGTGCAGTGCACACAAAGAAATAGTCAAGGACTGGTACCAATGTAAGTGATTATTGTGCATCAGGTTTGGTGCATAACAGGGAAGAAATAAATTGTAGAGATATGATGGAAAGGGGACACTAGAAGAACACTTGGAGAAGTGAAAAACACTATGGAGAATGACACCGCCAAAATAATGGTCTCATGACTTTATTCACACATTGGAAGGAATTCCAACAAACTGGTATGTAGACTAGGAATTGTGTAGAGCCACTGCAAAATGGACAACATTACAATAAAATTTTATAGTCACTTTATCATTTGAACATGAGAAACCCAAAATGGATTCATCACTCAAACATATCAGAGGGGTGATATTCATTCAAGAACCATAGGTTGAGCTTATAACAGAGTATTAGCAGCAGAACAGATAGACAGTTAAAGACCTATTGTCATGCTACCACATGTAGGAAGAAGTACTAGATGAAGATGACCCATGTAATATTCAAATTATAGAAGTTGAAGGGGAAAGGGAGGTGGAAGGTCCATTTATCGAGTCAGAAGTATTTGTTGTGCTATTCAAGGTGAAGAAAGGAAATATTGGGACAAATGATAATCCCAAAATGGCCAGTATTGGGGATTACTGGGATGCACAGACAGTAGAAATAATAACAGAGTTGTTGTGCGAATAAAGTGACATGTTCCCAAAAACCTTTACATAAATGAGAGGAATAGCATGAGATCTAGGAGAAATCAATATACCTCTCAAAACTGAGGATAGATCAGTCAAACAACGACCGTATAGACTGAACCCAATATATAAGCAGAAATTGACAGAATGTTGGAAGCTAGAATCATATAACCAGTGGAGGAATCTGAATGGGTAAGCCCTATGGTAGTTCAGGAGAATAAGCAGGGAGGGATAAGGATCTCTATAGATCTTTGGAAATTGAATGATACTTGCATACATGACCCTTTTCCTACTCCTTTCACAGATGAGGTATTAGAGAATGTAGGAGGCCAAGAAGCATACTCATTCATAGATGGATTCTCAAGCTACCATCCAATTAAGATAGCTCTAGAAGACAAGTAAAAAAACACTTTTTCCACAGAATGGGGATCCTACTAGTACACAGTCATGCCTTTGGGACTGAAGAATCCACCAGCAATATTCTCAAGAGTAGTCATAGTTGCATTCAAAGAGTACATCTATCAGTGTTTAGAGCTATATCTAGATGATTGGACAGTCTACAGGCTGTTGAAATATCATTTAGAGGTATTAAGTCTGATGTTGGAAAGATGCAGGCAATGTCATATATCATTAAATATCAATAAGTGCATCTTTGGGACACCTTTTGGGATACTATTGGGCCATATAGTGTGCAAACAAGGCTTTCTAGTAGATCCTGCCAATATTGTAGTGATTGTCAATTTACCACCACCAAAATCAATACGTCAGTTGAGAGAAACATTGGGACACATAGGCTACTACAGGGAATTCATAAAAGGGTATACGCAGATCACCACACTGATGGTGAAATTGTTGAGGAAAGATAGTAAATTTCTGTAACGACCCTTGATTATAAATTATAATTAATTTAATAATGTAATTCTAAAAGATTAGCTAAACTATATTTATTTATTAAAATAACCTTAACTAATTATTTGTTATTAATTAGTTATTCTTGATTACGATTAATTTAAGTATAATTAACTCTTTAATCAATATGGTTAATGATTGATTTAATTATTAATTAATTCATTAATTAATAAAGTATTAAATTAATGGTGGATAATATGATATAATATTAAATTGGGTTACGTATCCCACAAGGGATAACGTATTCAATACATTTGGATAAGGGTAATTAAATGAAGGGATAAAGAATTTAATGGAGGAAGGAGTGTCGATGAAGGGGGGGATAAGGAAGGAAGGAAGGAGTGGAGAGGGGGATTGATTATTCATTCTACGAGAGGAGAGAAGGATTTTGGGAGAGCTTTGAGTATTGGACAGAGTGGAATTTACAGTGCACTGAGGGGCTGCAGGAGGTTTTGGGCTCAGAGGGCTAGGATATCTGTTGATATGCTAGGGCTAGGTGCTACTAGTCGGCAGGGAGGTTGGTTTTGGGTGGTGTCCTATAGAAGCAAGAAAAAGAAGCAAGCGGCAGCATCAGGTTCAGGTTAGAATTAAGAATTGTTTTGAATTAAATTGTTATTAAATTTTATTACTATGAAAAATTAGATTTCGAATGTGCTCGATGAAGTAATTTTTAAATTTTACTATTGTGTTCTAATTCAATGGTTGTTTAAATTAATTTAGAGTCATTACAATTGGTATCAGAGATAAAAATTTTACCAGAGGTACCTTGATATGTCTTATCAATAACATAGCGATTTCACCATCTGAATCATTCTATAAAAAAAATTATAGCAAAAAATGGTAAGATGACCTGGAAATAACATACCTTAGAACACATCACCAAAAGACTTCATCCTCCCTTGAAATCTGGCTTTCTTTACTTCTTATTTCCTCTGAAATTCAACTTGTATCAAAATGAATGTCTAATGATGTTTATTTATACCATTTATGTCACTTCATTTTAACATTAGGGCTGACCGGACACTTTCTTATTTTGTAATTATGTTCTTTAATTATCTTCAGGGCATACATGTACTTCCTTCTTCAATTCACTTCGTCATCTTCAAAATATCATTTCTCCTCAACCATGAGGATCCACGTGATGTGCCACATACCACCAGAAACAACATGAGTGTTGCAATTAATTTAAGTATAATTAATAATTAAATCAATCATTAACCATATTGATTAAAGAGTTAATTATACTTAAATTAATCATAATCAAGAATAACTAATTAATAACAAATAATTAGTTAAGGTTATTTTAATAAATAAATATAGTTTAGCTGATCTTTTAGAATTACATTATTAAATTAATTATAATTTATAATCAAGGGTCGTTACAATTTCAATGGAATGAGGACTGTCAGCAAGGATTGGACACTCTAAAAGAGAAAATGGTAACAACACCAATACTAGTAATCCCAGATTGGGAAAAGACATTTCATGTGCATGTAGATGCATCAACGATAGCACTTGGAGCTATTCTGGCACAGCCAGGAGAGGAAGACTTAGACCATCCTATAGCATTTGCAAGTAGAAAAATGTCAAAGTCAGAGACGAACTATAATACTATAGAAAGAGAAGGCTTAGCAATGGTATATGCATTACAGAAGTTCAGACATTATCTACTTGGGAAACACTTTAAAATGTTCACAGATTATTCTTCTTTCAAATACCTATTCAATAATCCATTGTTGGGGGGGCAAATTTGTAGATGCAGGTTACTATTGTTTCAAGAATTTGACTTTGAAGTGATAGTCAAACTAGGGAAATTGAATGGAGGACTTGATCACCTGTCAAGGATCACCAATGGATAAGAACCTACGAATTTAGAGGACAACTTCCCTGATGCAGAGTTATTTTCATTCCAAGTAGCTGATGAATATTTGTTGACATCATTCAATGATTGAGTACAAGGACCGCACCACAACAATTCAACACTGCGAAGAAGAAAAATCCGGTAGTCAGAGATGCAAACTATCAATTGATTGCAGGACACTTATACAAGATGGGCACAGACACCATCTTGAGAAGATGTGTACTAGAACATGAAAGGCCTAGGATTTTAGCAGAGGCCGATGAGGGAATAGCTGGAGGAAATTATGTAGGAAAATATACTGCATGGAAGGTATTGTGTGTAGGACTATGGAGGCCGACCATCCATAGAGATGCAAAGGACTACCTCCATAGATGTGATGTATGTCATAGGGTTGGTAAACCTAATAGAAGGGATGAGATGCCCCTAAGACCACAAATAACCTTGCAAGTATTCAACAAATGAGCAATATATTTTGTGGGACCAATTAATCCACCAACAAAGAGGTCAAGAGCAAGGTATATCATTACTGCGACAAAGTACTTAACGATATTGGAAGAAGCATCACCAGTAAAATATTGCAGTGTAGAGATAGCAACACACTTCTTGTTTGAGCAAGTGATCACTAGATTTGGATGCCCAAGGATTTTGAAGAGTGACCAAGGAACTCACTTCATCAATAATACTATCAAGTCTATGACTAAGCAATTTGAAGTCTATCATAAAAAGAGTACACCATATCACCCTTAAGAAAATGGAACAGTGGAATCCTTTAACAAGATCCTAGAGAATGCATTTACAAAGATCTGCAATGTCAATAGGGACGATTGGGACTTGAAAATACCAGCATTATTATGGGCATACATGACTACATGCAAAAAATTGATAGAGAAGACACAATTCAGGTTGGTGTATGGACAAGAAGATGTAGTGCCATTAGAATTTTTGATACCTAGTATGCACATAGTAGCAATCACAAACATGACAAAATGAGGCGCAAAACAAGAAAGGATAAGTCATTTGATGGAAATGGAAGATGACGAGATTCTAGTACGATTTCACAAAGAAGTACAAAAAGCAAGAGACAAATATTGGCATGACATACATATTAAAAGGAGGAACTTCAAAGAGGGATACCTAGTCTTGGTGTACGACAGTAAATTTATTCATCACCCAGGAAAATTCAGAATGCATTGGTTGGGACCATATGAAGTGAAGGCTATCATAGATGGGGGAGATCTACGGTTGAAATCTTTAGGAGGTATAGAACTAAGAGGAATCATCAATGGGAGTCAACTGAAACTATATAGGGATAGTCGACCTCTTATCACTTAGGAAGTTACTGTGTAGCAAAGAGATATGTGGAAAAAAAAAGGATGCACCAAAAATAAGAATACTGTGCACATCAACATTGGGGTTACCACGTCATACATCAGAAGACAACACACAAAAAAAATGGACCTAGCATGATGAAAATAAATTTTCCACATGCACTAGCTAAACGATATATGGCGCACTTGGAAAACTCAGCACGTGGGAAAAAGGACCAATGGTCATAAAAAGGCGGAAACTTGAAAAATGGAGGCTATGATAAAGGCATCAATTGGCAGTAATTATGAAATTCAATGAAAAAGTATGAATAAATCACTATTACATTAATCAACAATGGATAAGATTCTCTGAGAAATTTTGTGACTTGCCTATATAAAGGGGAAACACGGGTGACATAAGACCCATTGTGAATTTTTGAAATTACAGAGAGATAGATCACGCATAGCCGAAGTGAATTAACACAAGTGAACCGGTGAAGAGTCAGTCATCCAAAACCAACCACCACCCATGATGGCACCACCAAAGAGGGGTACATCGAGCCAAGAAGGGAGTAAAACACAGAGTATCAAGGCACCACAAGAAGCAGTAGAGCCCGAACAAGAAACCAGACAACTCGAGGAATTCATTGATGTTGATGCAATTCCATCACTGGTCGAAGCACCAATAGAGCCTACACCAGTGGTGGAGGAAAGACAGGATCCAACCGCATCATCCATGGAAGTTGACCTAGCCAGCAGCGCGTAGGTACATCCCGTTCACAACATAGGAAACCCACTAGATATTGTAGTGGCCGAAGGGGTCCCACAAGTAAATGGCCATGATCTTACTCAGAAAAAATGGACCTAGAACCCAAAAACACTGAGTTGAAACCATGTAGGAACATGAGGGTCTGGTAGAGGATATCACTGTCATCCAGACCCTAACATAGAAAGAAGATAGATGGAGGTGGGGACCACAAGACAACTACCCAAATGGAAGGGAAAATAGTCTATGGCACGATCTCTGTGTAGGTAACCTAATGTTGCAATCGTACTCCCATGCATTTTGGAAGGAGTGAAAACCACTCCCACACTGGTAGGGTGTTTGGAGAAGTTTAAATACTCATACCACGATGTGGCTGACGAAGGAAAATTCCTTGAATTTTTGCATCGGGTTTACTTATACAACATAGGGATAGGGCCCTTTGGATATCCCATTCTACATCCTAAGCCATGGCAAGTTGGCCTGGAAAACACCCGGATCTTAAACCTGTTGGAGATTATCCACTTTGGAAGGGGGAAAGAGGTGAACAATTGCATCAAGTAGTTGATAGTGGTCCTCCATGAAGGATTCCTATGGATGGAACATCCCATCTCCATAGGTGTAGAGTTGATAGCATTGATCATAGAACTACCATCAAAGGGTGAGAACCCTGCGCAGTACCTCGATGACAAAAAACATATGGTACAGATAGGTGGTCACATGGTATAATCACCAAGTGGATTAGTGACGTCACGATAAGGATGTCCACTAAAATCATGTCCTGAAAAATGTTGTGAAAGTATCACAAGGAAGAAGTCCATGTTGGAATCGTCGCAACTGCAGTGTAGTGTGCAAATGGCACGTCTCTCAGCTGGGCCCCATACCTACTAAACGTATTCATGGAGGACTATAAATACATGCAAGACCTTGGCACGGAGTTTCACTACTCATGGATACTCATGTTTATCGCGTTGATGGGTTTGAGGGAGCCCCCATATTCATTCTTTTGTGATTAGGTAGGTCGGTGTCGCACAACACAATACATGTCATTGAGGAGTAACTTGGACCCCAAGAACAAAAGCATAAACATGGGTACCTTTGCTAGGTATTTTGTGGAGATACAGGAGAGTATAGCTAACACTTAGTGAAGAATTATCGAGGTAGTCACGCAACTTCAGGACTTCACCAACTTCAAGGTGTCCAAGGATAACATGTGGATCCAGGGATGTAGAGAAAGAGTGGCTCCAATTGAGATACCGCATCATGGAGGAAGATGTAGAGATGGAAATGAGAGATTGGCCCGACGACTAGAATATCCCAGACTTACATTAGGAAATACCTAAGGGCACGGAGGTGGACGCAGAGTAGGCCAAGACACCTATTGAGGACAAAGTTGCGCCCAAAAATCTGAAACCAACACAGAAGTCGGTGCAACAAAAAAAGGATGTGCAGGAAGGAAATGAGGACACTGCCTTGCAAAACAAATACCAAGGAGCGGGGTCTACAGGAACACAGGGAACCCCCTCATCATCTAGCCCTCAAGAACCAGGGCCACCTAAAAGGCCAATTTCACAGTCAAGAGGAACATGGAAGAAGGAAAAGGCACACAAAGAGCCACCTGAATATACAATAACGGAGGATGATGCTAACCTTGTGGCAGAAAAGGTACAAGATCACACAGTAGAAGAATTCGAAGAAGCCAGGCACCAAAGGGGGAAGATACAAGATGACCTGGGTAGCATAAGATAGGTGCTTGAGAAAAATAGGACTATGTAGAGGTCTAAAAGGGGAATAAAATTCATTCCTGAGGGAGAAACAACAGCGAAAACAAGGACTATGCCACAAACTATTAGGACCACATATTGCACCTTTTTGCCCATACTTTTTGTCATTATTAT
Organism: Picea glauca; assembly: GCA_000966675.3. Lineage (NCBI taxonomy): Eukaryota > Viridiplantae > Streptophyta > Pinopsida > Pinales > Pinaceae > Picea > Picea glauca. Next base: position 3,460 of record JZKD02S1944127.1, on the reverse strand, counting down.
ACCCTTCATCACTAGTATTTAGACTCATAATATCACTGCACCTGATCATTCCAAGGTATACAATGTCCTTTCTCATTATTATATGCTTAATCTGTTTTGCATAATATTTTACATTACTTTTGTACTTAACCATTGATTAGAAGTGCATAAGTGTCCATATTTGCAGAATAGTATTCAAGGCCGATGCTGAAACATAGAACTGTCTAGAGTCGCTGTTGAACTGATGCTGAAACCCGGAAGCTGCTACACAGTCCGAGGACGCATATGCCGAAACACGGAGCTGCTACACAGTCTAAGGTCGCATATGCCGAAACACAGAACAGCTACATAGTTCGAGTATGCAGATGTCGAAACACGGAGCTGTCACTCAGTTCAGAAGTACAGAGGCTGAAACACAGAGGAGACCGCCACGATGCTAAAACATGAACCGTTAGCAGTCAAAGGTCGACACATTCAAGAGAGCAATTCACGTGGCTGAAACAGCCCGTAAATTGCGATGCTAAACAACAGCAGCAGCGATGAAAAGGAGTTGTTACACCAGTCGTAACAACAAATACCTCGTTCAGCTCCTATATTAGCATTCAGTTGCGTGAGAATAGGACATCCTATGCTGATTTAGAAAGAAGATCCGATTTAGTGTAGGATTTAGATATTCTTTGTAATGATTACATCGAAGGGATTTCCCCTTTAAATTGAAGGGAAATCACCATTCGAAAGATCTAAGTTTTTATGTATTGAAGAACTTCAGAGAAGCGGGACGCATTTTGTACCTTCAATCTGTAATGTGATATTTCAACAGATGAATATAAAACTGCTTTGAGTAACCTCCTGTAGCCTTTCGTTCAAGGGGAATATTGTGAGAAGGGAGGGCCCACCTTCTTCACAAGATTCACCCCTTAGTTAGAAGTGTGATTGTTTAATTTCTGTTTATATTTTGTTTGACTGTTGTTTGCTGAAACA
>JZKD02S1944126.1:2174952-2199589 GCA_000966675.3 Picea glauca | reverse complement strand
TCTTCTATGACAACACATCAGCAATTGCATTATCCAAGAACCATGTGTTCCACAAGAAAAGTAAACACATTGACACTCGGTTTCATTTCATACGTGAGTTAGTCAATAATGGTGAAATTGCACTTCAATTTTGTGGTTCTAGAGATCAGCTTGCTGATATTTTCACCAAGCCACTAGGAAAGTCATTTTTTGACTTCCAGAGACAGCACTTAGGCATAGTACGTGCTGTTGATTGTAACTGTTGAGTCTAGGAGGGAGTGTTAAATATATTGTACTCTCAACAGTATGACCATACACTGCCAGCTGTACTGGACAGTTGTACTTTCTATTTTTGTCTTTCTTGAGCATATATAGCTCAACCATATTACATTGTAACAATCTCTTCAGTTCTATTATGTACTTCTTCATACATTTGAATATACTATTCTTTTCTCTCTGCATTCCTCCGTCTTTCACAATTTATCATGGAGGCCTGCCTGGGTTGTCTATGCTCCTGCGAGTCATAACTCGAACATCTTCAACACCTCTACCAGAAAGAGTTGTGCAAGTGTGTGCATTAGAAGCACTGACACCAGTGCAAAAACTATTCGTCATTCGCTCCGCTAACTTGAGCATGCTTCTTCTCCCCTCCGAATTTGATATCACTCCAAGGTCTCTTGCAGGTATGTTGTAAGCTAGCATACTCGCCAAACGTTCACACTACCTTTCCAGAATTGATAGCCATCGTTTTGCACCAAAATCCATACCACTGCTTACCAACTTATCGTAAATACGATGAACAACCCTCTCATCGACTTCTACATGTTCAACCCACGTAACCTTGGAATAACCATTGGGCATCTCCTGGATGAGGCAACTGGATGGTCATCTTCGGCATCTTAAAGTGGAAGGAGGGATGTGGGGGTGGGGGTGCGGGTTCCCACGCAAACTGTCCAGAGAGACGTCCACCACGGCCCATGTTCCATCTGAATGTTACTTACAGTATCTAACGAAGTAATTTTCTCTAGTAGGCACGAGTGGAGATGGTAATTGGAATTCTGCATACATCACTTGCACGATGCCATTGAAGTTTCGTGCCACTCCTTTCGAAAACACTTCCTCTGTAGACGCTCGAGATACGATGCACGAAAACACACTTGACCATTGGTTCTGCAAAACACAAGCTTCAAAGCCATTAGCATGCCAACAAGCTCTTTCTCAGCATAAACCCCAAATTCATTCGAAATTGAAATGGGCTAGAATCTGTATCCTTCCAACAAATGTTATCCACGGTACACTTCTTTTAGTCCATATTGATATTTATAATATTCCATAAGGTCCAAGTTGCTACACTTCAAAGACTTTTTTACTAGACTTTTGAAGTGACCCGGATCTTCCATTTTCTAGGCTCCATATTATAATCATTTTGATGGTATGTCAGGGTTTTTGTTGAATGTACGGAGTATTCTGCATGTTGAAAAACTAAAATAGAATTGCAGAATGCTGGTTTGATAATCATTTCCAACAGTTGGCAAAGACCATTCCCTTGTTCTCTCATGCCTGAACCAGTCTGTCCATATGCAAGAACCGTAGCCTTGGGCACTACAGTCAATTTTTTGATATCTGTTACAACATCGACTCCAACTAGGGATGGCACTTTCTCATAAAGTTCCAAGAACAGTAGACCAGGTGCCTCCATCCATTTGGCTTCCCGAAATCATCGAATCTGGAACTCTGTCACTTTACTTGCATCTCAGCGGAACAAAAAACTGCTTATTCATCCATTGGGCTACGGAGTCGTAATTCTTTATGTCAAAACCATACTGGATTCAAAATTGAACTAAAAACATATTGAACACTATCAATGTAATCTAATGCTTGAAGTGAAGCTTATTTATATACATCACCTACTCTAACTGCTGAAAGATTTCCAAAATCAAATGATACGAAAATTCCAGTGAATCCAATCCAATAATTTCCTACTTATTTGAAACTTTCTCACACTTTCTTCGAGCAAGCTGAAAAAGGAAACCAACAACTCCCAACTGAGTTGTTGGTGATCATGGATTTTCGAACCTTTCATCAATTCTTGTGACCAAATGCTCATGATATAGCATACTCATCCATTAAATGAATCTAAAAGCTCAACAAAAGGGTCTTGGAAAAACATATCATACTGAGGTTTTAAAACATCCATGACTACTCTATGTTCTGATTCATGGTGCTCAGGATCATTAAACATGGAAACCATATCTTTTTCATGAAACAAAGCAGAGTCTAAAATCTGATCTTCCTGTAAAGTTCCACGAAACACATGACTGTCACCATTTAAAAATAGGTTTACATTTTTCAGAGATGGAAGCAATTTGACACTCACATCCGGGAGTGTGTGAAAGCTGTAAATCTATGTGAGTAGGGGCTGCAACATAGTTGTGCAGGGGCAGACCCTTCTCTTCCTAAAGGAGGCGGTGGTCTCTGTATTTCCTGAATGAAACAACAATCATTCCTTTCTATCTCTTTTGTAGGTTGACTATGATGTCAAATCTCTTCTTCTTGAGTAAGTTCACAAGATCCAGCATCTTTATGAGCCAAATCCTCCTCATACTGCTCATCTTCATCAACTTGATAAATTTCTATTTTTTCTTCCTCCTCCTCAAGAGGACTTGTATCACAACAATCTTCAAAAAGGATTTCAGCAGAATATATCCTCTTACAATGTTGATGAAAAAGTGTGTGAAAACATTTCAATGAAGGAATACTGGAATGGGGTAACGATTTATACCAGAGTCTAGCATATTTTTCCAATGAAAACATAAATAATTTCATGAGGACATCTTCATGATGTACATTTAATTCCTCCATGAGCTTGTGGAATTCAAACAAATGTTGACTAGGATTGTCGTCCTCATCTTCTCCAAATTTAGGAAGGATATCCCCCCAAATTTTAATGTCTGGAACAATGTTTGGAAAGCCATAAACATTCGCAAAGTCCAGAGGAGAAAACCATGCACCAATTCGAGCAGCGAATGAGTTCGACATTTGAGACCAGTGGAGTCGCCAACAAAATCATGTAGAGTCTACAAACCAAGGAGTCGCCAGGTGAATGATCACAGCCAATTGAATGCCTATCCCTTGTTCACCATCAAGAGATAGATCTGAACTTTGTCGTACCCCAGGGAAGATAACTTTGTCCTCCGTCCCCGACAACGACGCCAGAAAATGTTGTCGCAAGAGTTGACTCTAGGCTGTGAAAGAGCCAAGCCTTAGCACATTTTTAGAAGAAATAAATCTTGTTGATTGATCAGTCATAGGAAGCTTCTAGAACCAGGTCTAAAATAGTCATTCCACTCATTTATAGATCATAAACAAAAGGCATGACCTTGTTTGTCTAATTCATTTTAAAATCATGAAGATGGATAGCAGATAGGGAATTAACAAAACTGAAAGAAAAATCCAAGCATCTCGTCTTCCTTTCAATAGAAGAAATAACACTGAAACTTAAAATATCTGAACGCAGGTCTTGTCTCACTCATAGAAAGATAGAGGAAAGGTTGTGAACAAATAAAACTTGTAAATGAGGCAAAACGATTAAGGTGCAGGTCTTGTTCTACTCACGGCAAAACAGAGGAAAAATTGCACATTAAGGGATGCTTCAAATAGATACAACAGAGCTTGTACTGAATTGTAACCATTACAAGCTGAAATAATGAACATAAGGAAGAAAAAGCAGTGATGAAAACTTCAAAAACAATAATACAGGAAGAAAATGGAATTAGACAGTGAAAAAGTATAGAATCTCTTGGCACTCTATTCTATATTTGATAAAAAATGCATTACAAACCCAGCCTCTCAAGGCTCCCGGGCTGTCCCCTTTCTCTTACATACATCATTCCTTTAAAAAATAAAAAATGAAACTCTCGGCGTTCCAGGAATCTGAAACGGTTCATCTTCATGGAAAATTTTGACTGCCAAGTGTTCTGTCATATGCTCTGCAGGCTACTCGAACCGCTACCAATGGCTTTGACAAGTGGACAGGTTCTAATGCCGGTATCATTCTAAAGTTTAAACTGCCAGACTTGCAACCTCGGCTTCTGCTGTCTCTTTGGATCCCAGAAATCGAGAGACTCAAAACCTCCATCAACATCCATAGAACTTGAATCCTTTGGAGGAGAGTATTTTTCAAAATCTACAATTTTTCCCGCTACCATGTAGACAGGATAGGCTCTTCTCTTTGTTGGGAAATTTGGAAGATCTAGGCCTGCTCAGATGCACATCTCTATAATGGCTAGTAACCTATCAACCATAACCGTTCCTTATGAGTAACAACTCTTCCTACTCTGCTATAGAGATGGAAACTTTCGACTGTAACTAGGATATAATCTATAAGCTTGGCAACGCCTTCGTAATGAGCAGTTTTTTGCTTGGTAAACCTGATGGGAAACTGGCACCAATCTATGAAGTAGCAACCCACTTTCAGGACATTGTAGAACTCTTTCGGTGACATCCTGGTTTATTTCCCTCACCTTCCTTGCCCTGCGAACGAGCTCCTTGATTTTGTTATAAGTGGCTTCCTCTTCCTCTTCGGTAATAGCTTAGGAATATGAACATATGGAGTTGAACCCACCATATATTTGGATTGAGTTTTAGATATAAGAGAGCCCACATCTGCATTGAAACTGTCCGATTGAGACAAAATCCTTTTAAAAAAAAACTTTTGGGTAAACACAGTAGGACTTGTCTCCTTGAGTGGTGCTTCTGAATCTAGTTTGGAAAGAGATTGAACAATCAGAAAACTCGGACAGCCATGGAAGACACCTGCAATACTTCTTCTCGCTAGCATGTATGGAAACCGGAAGCACTATAAACTTCTAATTTACAGTATGGTCACTATTTGAAGTGTCGTCTCTTGATTCGCAAACTGTTGTATGAAACCCGGAAGAACATTTTTCCTAAGGTAATCGCTCGAGGGTTCATTGTCAGGAAAACACCTACAAAATCATCTTATGATAGACATGCTGTCATTATAGAACCTGTTACTCACCCGTCTAGCGTCGTCTGTTTGATGTAAGCCATCGCTCCATCTTCTGCATGACACGACCAGTAAACTCATCCACAATAAGAACCTCCTTGCCACAGATAATGTAATTCACATCTCTTTAAAATAACTCATTTTCTTTTACGACATTCAATACAAATGAAGCCCATTGTTCTCGAGGATTTAACATTCAAAATTTCTTCATCATCCTCGTATCCTTCCTCGGTTAACAAGACTGTCTTATGTTTTGGGTCGGTTATTACTTTCAGAGATATACCTGCAACCACCCGGGCATCTCTGGACAAACTAGGGTTTTCTCCTTCTTTGACAACGAAAGGTAAGGTACATTATCATAAAACATTTTAGGCACTTCTGTACTCAATAAAAATAGCGAAATAATGTACCAGACAAGCGACTGCATAACGACCACTTGTACAGTCAAGTATGCCACTGAATCCATGAATATAGTATCTGTAATGCTCTGCCCTTCACTGCCGGGCACAAAATGCCTGTCACCACCTCCTGACGAGCACTTGGTGAATGGTAACGCCTTCATTAAAAGATGTTATTTTTGTCGACGCAACAAACGTTACACTCACTGTTGTATGATCAGGATACTATGCGGCATATAAATTTTTGTTTCCTATAACCAACTCTCTAAGGTTGCGCAGTTTAGACAACCACTCCAGAGTACCGCTGAGGTTGTTGTTTTTTAAATATAGTCGCTCTGGTGAAATTTGGCAATTTTAAAACACGAGCGATAATCTTCAACTGCCTCAACTGTAGATGTGCCCGAAAATTATGCTCTACATATACTGCAATAAATGCATGAATGTCGTTTCCTCCAAAGAACTTATCCGAAGAGTGATATTTTGTTTCTTCGATTCCCCCATGCCTTGGAGAAAATTTCGTAAAATAATGCACTCTTTTGCACCAATATTGTTGAGTTAACATGTAGACTCTCGACTCTTGCACCAATATTTGAGCGATCCATAGTCATAGACGAACCAACATGGCTACTTGCAGTCTGCATAGAATGTTTTCAATCCATTATCGAATCTAGCATGTCGTCATTGAACCCATCTCCTTGGGAATCTGAGAGGACCTTATTACTTTACCACAAGGCAAGGGGTGTCTGTTGTGCGCTCTTGACTTCCCTTCCCATTTATGAATGTAGTAAGAAATCCAGTTTATTTTTGTGGGTGAAATGCCATGCCAAAGACAACATTTTGACATTTCAGACACCAAAACGAGAAATAACAAACGCTCAAGCGTTTTCACAGATGAGATTTGTCTTAATTCAGTCGACTGTACAGGATATGAGGTTGTTGACAGTTGTAACTAACCCTAAAGAGAGCTTCGTTGTTGGCACAGAGTCGACTAAAATCTAGAAAGCCACGGTCAATAATGAACCACTGGAGATTTTTTTCATTAATGACATTGTTACCCAACCTCGACTGTGTCCCATCAAACAAAATAGAAAAACCCGATGGTAAAAGAGCCACGTAATCCGGGTCACCACCATTCATAACAACATTCATGGCCACTATATCAACGGGGGAGTAAATAACATAAGTGCCACATGCATCGGTGCAGCTCTCCTAGAGCATAAGCATGTTACCCTGGTTCGAATTCAAGTTGTTGACATGCAAAAGAGAAACACAATTTCCAGGATCTTGGCCGTTGGCAATATGTGCCATTTCTTGGACTAAACCTCCATTGGATAGAATGTCCCACTCGTTCCTCAAGTTTTCATCATGCAGGAATTGAAAGACTCGCATCGGAGTTGCAGGAAGCCAGAAGGACGTTGTTGCACTTAAGACGATGCCTGGAGGCTTGTCTGGGTCATCTATGCTCCTGCGAGTCATAACCCGAACATCTTTAGCACCGCTACCCGAAAGAGTTGTCCAAGTGTGTGCATTAGAAGCACTAACACTAGCGCAAAAACTATTCATCATGCGCTCCACTAACTTGAGCATTCTTCTTCTCCCCTCCGAATTCGATATCACTCCAAGGTCTCTTGTAGGTATGTTGCAAGCTAGCATACTTGCCAAACGTTCACACTGACTTTCCAGAGTTGATAGCCATAGTTTTGCACCGAAATCCATACCACTGCTTACCAACTTATTGTAAATACAATGCACAACCCTCTCGTCGACTTCTACATGTTCAACCCACGTAACCTTGGAATAACCATTGGGCATCTCCTGGATGAGGCAACCGGATGGTCGTCTTCAGCATCTTAAAGTGGAAGGAGGGTTGTGGGGGTGGGGGTGCAGGTTCCCATGCAAACTATCCAGAGAGACATCCACCACGGCCCATGTTCCATCTGAATGTTGCTTACAGTATCTAACGAAGTAATTTTCTCTAGTAGGCACGAGTGGAGATGGTACTTGGCATTTTGCATACATCACTTGCACGACGCCATTAAAGTTTCCTACCACTCCTTTCAAAAACACTTCCTCTGTAGTTGCTCGAGATACGATGCATGAAAACACACTTGACCATTGGTTCTGCAAAACACAAGCTTCAAAGCCATTAGCATGCCAATAATCTCTTTCTCAGCATAAACCCCAAATTCATTCGAAATTGAAATGGGCTAGAATCCGTATCCTTCAAACAACTGTTATCCACGGTACACTGCTTTTAGTCCATATTGATATTTATAATATTCCATAAGGTCCAAGCTGCTACACTTCAAAGACTTTTTTACTAGACTTTTGAAGTGACCCCGATCTTCCATTTTCTGAGGGAGGCTCCATATTATAATCATTTTGATGGTATGTCAGGGTTTTTGTTGAATGTACGAAGTATTATGCATGTTGAAAAACTGAAATAGAATTGCAGAATGATGGTTTGATAATCATTTCCAACAGCTGGCAAAGATCCTTGCCTTGTTCTCTCATGCCTGAACCAGTCTGTCCATATGCAAGAACCATAGCCTTGGGCAGTGCAGTCAATTTTTTGATATCTGTTACAACAACTCCCATGGTTCTCGTCATCATAGTTGGTCCCTTCACCAAGTGGGGGATTGATTACACTACATGCAACCCCCCTTCAACAAGGAGGCACCGTTATATCATCATAGCAGTAGACTACTTCACTAAGTGGGTCGAGGCTATGCCAACATTCAAAGATGATGGCGAGACAACAACTCTCCTTTTGTTTAACCAGATTATAGCAAGGTTTGGTGTCCTGAGAAAGATTTTCACTGACCATGACAGTCACTTCCAGAATAAAATGAGGTTTGAGTTAATGTCAAATCTTGGGTTGAGGAAAGAACATTCATCACCCTATTACCCACAAGCGAATGGTCAGGTGGAAGATGTGAATAAGTATTTTAAGACTATTCTACAACGAACAATCAATTCGGCCAAATCAAATTGGCATTTGATGTTGTACTCGACATTATGGGACTACCGAACAGCTGTTAAGATTGCAATCGGTTTCTCACCGTTTCAACTCATTTACAGGCTGGAAGAAGTCTTTCCTATAGAGTGCCATATCCCATCTCTAAAGTTGGCAGTACAGTTATTTCCAGACACTTCACCGCTTGAGGAGCATTTATTATATCTTGAGCAGCTCGATGAGCATCGTCGGGATGCATACTTGGCCAACGAGGCTCACAAACAAAAAATCAAGTGTCAGTATGATTGGTCCATTCATCCTCGGATTTTCTCCAAAGGCGACCTTGTCCTAGTCTATGACCAAGATAAGGATTCCTTGGGAGTAGGCAAGTTCAAACCCATGTGGTTCGAACCTTTGATTGTGAAGGAGGTTCTAAAGAAGGGTGCTTATCATCTGGTGGACTTTGAGGCAAATTCTTTGGTGGAGTCTAGAAATGGGCTCTACCTCAAGAAGTATTACTCATAGGTGGGTCACCTTGGGTGAATTCTTGTACATATGTATAGTTTTTATACAGTTAGTTTTTGTCTTTTTGTTTTATGGACATGTCATTTTGATGTCATATTTTTCACTATGGCAGATGTCAAGTGAATTAGAGGTGTTCGTTTGGTTTGTGGATGCTGCTAGGCGACACACTCAGATGATTTCTTCCGCATCTTGGGTGATTTTCACACCTTAGGGCCAGCTCTATCTTCAGGAGGTATCTGTTTAGGTGACGCCACAAACAATGTTGCCGATTATAGTGCAATATTAGAGTTTCTTCATGACACTTTCTTGCATGGTATCTCTCACCTCCGAGTCTACTTAGATGCTTAGTTGGTTGCGTCCCAGTTAAATGCGATTTGCCACATTTACGATCCTACTCTACACCGATGGTTCCTTAGGGTACATCTCTTAGAACAAAGTTTTGATTACATTACGTATATCCATGTTCCTAGGAGATTGAATCAAATCATAGATGTTATAGATAATCATGTATTAGATTGGCATATTGCACACATGTAAGAAAAAGCACACACACGCACATGTAAAAACATTTGTAAATAAATGTAATCCATAAGATGTAAAAATATGTAAATACAGATATATATATTGAAAATATCATAGTACATAGGTGGTCACAAGTGTCTCAAAAATATATGTCTAGTAAGAGTCACGGGGCTTATGTCCTAAAAAATATACAAAAGGTTCCCTCGACACGTAAGTAGTCCAGCCTAGATAAGGGCGAGGCATGTTGGCCCTGTCATAGTGAACAATAATGTTTTCCAAATGCCAAAAGAGTTGGACCCAGGTCTTTGGTACCCCAGCTATGTGAGGTTGCATCGATGGTGGGAGATCCTCGATCTCTTCCATAGGAATTGTATGAGTGAGCGCGGTGAGATTCCTCTCCACCCATCTCAATAATCTCTTAGCCTCTCTAGCTAGAGGTCCCCTTGTTGCTCCTTCTGGTCTGGTGGTTGTGGATGGTCTTACCTCTAGTCGTGGACGCCACATGGTCCTCGAGAAGTCTACTGGACACACTGGTCCCACATATGTATATAATAGATACATAGTTGTCAAATACTACGATACACATAAAAATGATATATATAAAAAGAAATAAAAATTAAATAACTTTAAAAAACAACCATACCTATCTCTCCTCGATCACCTACGGGAGGTACGAGCATGTCCGGATCCCTGGAAAAGTTGATCCCAACATAGGGGTAGTTCTCTATTGCCAGAATCTATCATTCTCACCAGTCAAAAAACTTATCTTCAAAGGCCTATATGGTCCTTCTGCCCCCCGTTCGTGGCAGAAATGTTGCCCATATACATAATTATAGGAGGGAGGCCTCATGCCCCTGCACCATCTCTCGTGGACTAAGATTAGGTACCCTCTCAAAGAATAAAGAACACAGAATGGCCCCGAACCCAAAGTTTTTGTTTTCTCACCCGCGACACTCGGTGAGATGTCTCTTCATGCAGTCTAGAATGGTTGTACTCTAATAAAAAAATCCATGCATTTAAGCACTGCACTGCACAATGCATGTGCACCCAGGAGGCCTGATGTAAATATGAAGATCTAGTAATCCACCCAATGAGTAGAAATATCACTTTGAGGGATAGATTGTTGATCTTGTTTATCGACACCTGAGAACCTACTTTCTCAGTACCAGCCTCGCAATGGAGTCCAATCAACTCCTCAATGTTGTTAGTCTCGGGGGGAAAAGTACGTAAGTTGATTGGATCACCTCTCCTTGAGAGACCAGTCAGGAAGTAAATGTATTCAGTTGTTGGAGTCAATGACTGCCCCTCGATCATAAATTCCTCAGTGTTAGGATGCCAATAATCTACCAAGGTGTTCAGCAACTTGGGTTGTCCCCTCATAAATAGAAACTAGAAGAACTTCCACAAACTGCATTGTCTCAATGTGGGCATAGTTGTGGGGTTCTCATCGACCAAAATATCCACATCCTCATGCACCCTCTCTTTCCAGTGGACATACATCCTACAAAATGGAAAGTTCATGGAGGATTAAATATTGCATTTTTAAAATTTTCCACATCTTTGAGGGTGTACATGGGCTGTATTAGACACAGTCATGTATGCACGTGGGTAGACTATTTTCTAACTGTGGTCATACACGAGCTGTCATTTGACAGCCCGCATACACGTAGGGATGACCCTTTTTAGAGGTGTGTGCCCTCCAAGAAACCAAACTAAATAAAAAAAAAAGTATGGAAATGCAAGAGGAGCTAGTTTGTACTTACTTGGTTCGAGCAGAAGTTCGTTTTGTCCTCTGAATCTCCCAGAATCAACTCTTTTAGCAAAGGGGTGTTTTTGACTTTTTGGTCTATTCTCAACTTACAATGGTGATAATGAGTTGTTGGCTTCTATTTATAGACTTTTTGGCCCCTTTTTATCATTTTTTGGACCCTTTTGTCGTTTTTTCTAGCTTGAAAATCATTTAGCATGGTTCTTGAGTTTCTTACAAGATGTTACGATACACTTCACTTTTGGTCTCGCGAAATGTTTTGAGAGTTGGGTTATTTTTAAGGGTCCTTTGGTGAAAATTCGTTTTTCCAACTTTTTGCATATAAGTTAGGATTCCACCTCCACTTTCTGCATCTCATTGTATTTTTTCACTTTTCCATAGGATTGATCCCACCGAATTGTGACACAGAACCATCATTACTTCTTTAGAAGTGTCTTAATTTAGTGGTAGAGCCTACCTCTACATGGATGCCCTAGTTAGATCCTCATTGTTTTTGGCGTCCATGCTGTTAATAATGACCTTAGTCTTGTCCTGTTTATGAGTTTGACCCTCATTTGCATGATTCATCATCACTCTTTACCTCACCCTCGAGACTTCCAAAAATGAAGAGTCTTCTTTAATCCCTTTTCAGACTCTTTAAACATGAAAAGATTGTCGAGCGATTTTGTTTCCCTTCATGCTCACCAAACTAAAACTTGAAGGCACATCTCTCTGGTAGTAGTTTACTCCTTTTTTGGTTTAGAAGGTCAATCGTACAAACAAAGGTATACTCTAGGAACTTTGTTTCTCTAGAAGAGTATTCTCAGTTATACATTTAACCCTTTTTTGGGCCCGAGGGACTAAATTTACGAAAAAGGAACTCCCACGGAGTCCATAGTTAAGATCTTTTCAGATTCCCTAAAATTGAATAGATGGTCGAGTGACCTTGCTTCTTCAAACTCGTTAAATTGGTCCAGAAGAACATCCCTTATGGAGTCCATAGTTAATCTCTTTTCAGACTACTTAAAAGTGAAAAGATTGCCAAGTGATCTTGTTTCTTCACACTCGTTAATTGGTTCAGAAAAATGTCTACTGGCATAAGTTTACCCCTTTTTTCGACCTATAGATTAAGGAGGAAAAAGGTACACCTTGGGAGATTCGTATCATCGGGAGAGTTCTCCTTAGTAAATTTCACTTTTTTGAGCTAGGGAGACAAAATCTAGAAAAAGGTAGTGAGTCCATAGTTAAGCTCTTTTCAGACTCCTTAAAATTGAAAATATTGTCGAGTGATCTTGTCTTTGTCACACTCGTTAAAATGGTTTTGAATAGACATATTTTTTGTGCTATTTTACCCATTTTTTGAAATGACTAGACTACCTTTGAAAAATGTACCCCAATGGAGTCCTCTTTTACGCTTTTTCAGTCTCAAAAAATGAAAAATCGTCGATCTTACCTTCTCTAGGATTGTTAAAATTACCTAGAAGGACATTATCATTGTGTCTTATTAATACCATTTGCATCCCTTCATTTTTGGCCTAATGTCAGCTCCATGTTTCTCTCAACTGAACCATCTAAAGCATGCCTTATAATGCAAGCCTTGTAGCACTTTGCCTTTGCATCTTGACACATTGACCCATGGAGGAATTTTCCTGAGTGTCCTTTCCCTGCATATGTCTCCTTTCTCTGAGCATACGTGTGTTCCTTGCGATTGGAACTAGTATGTTTGCGACACTTGTTCCTCCCTTGTAACATAGCATTCTTTTATTCTTTTTCAAGATTTCCAAAATTATTGAAAAAGACAAAAAAATCAAATATACCCCAAAAAGAGGAAGGGAAAAGTTTTTCTTTTGTTGGCAGCACAATGATTCACCCCTGGAAAAATCACATCCTTCCATTTGTTCATCAAGATGTGGGATTTAATATGACCTTTGGAAGTTGTTCTCACTGCATAGAGTTGTGTCCTCCTCCATTTGGTTATTCTTCCAAACATATGAAGAGTTTGTGTTGCCTCCTACATCGTAAACGTATGTCAATGCCATGGTTCTTAAGTCTCATCATTTTTCGTGCTATTGTCCAAGGGAATTTTTACCCAGCTTGAGTCATCCCTTCTGCAGTTTGTCTCTTGTCATCATGCCTGACCATCCCAAAATTCCAATCAAGTCCTTTCTCGAAATCAATGAAGTTCTCTGCTTGATCACCAAGATCCTCTTGTCTGTTCCTGACAAGCCATTGAAGACCTCTGGGTAGTGAAGTCATAAACTTATATTACTCTCCTACTTGAGTTTTGAAAATCTTGAAGTTGTTTCTCGAGCTCTAAAGGCATCATCTCCATCCATCAGGCGTCATTGGCTTCTTGAAGATGGATACTATACATGTATATCTTTTGATTTTTAGATGTAGATCCATTGTGTATTGCTTACGAATACACTTTATATAGTTATATGACATGGATATGCAGTGCATTTGATTGGTAGCCATGATTTTATTTTATTCCAAGCATGGGTATGCCCACCTCGGTGAGACAAATTATTATTTTGCATATGGGACCCCCCAAATGTTGGTCCCTAGGCTCACTTGCTTCGTACATTGGTAAATATTTGTAATGTATTTCGGCCATTAGATTCTATTTTGACCTCACACATTAGGGGGCATCTATTATAACCCTAAATTGCACTATACATGCATACCTGGCATCCAGCCATCTTACTTGCTATTTTTTCCAAAGTTGTCACTGAATAGCTCTTCTAAAAAACCACATTTTTGAATATGTACGCGCCCTGCACCACTACTGCCCATGTACACATTCTTTTTGAACCTCTATAGCTTGCGTACGTATGCTATTTGTGCCATTAAAACCCACGTATACTCACAAAAATTGCAAAAAATAAAAATTTGCAAGGGGATACAAGATTTTGGGTAGTTTCTTAACCAAATGACTGCCCATAGTCGGTCACCCAACCGAATAACTATATTTTTGGCATATCAAATAAGTTGTTGGGGTCCCATTCCTACAAGAAGCATGAGAGAAAAGAAAATCTTCCCATTTTAGTATTCCCCCTTGCCCCAATTACTTGCCACCACATTGTGAGTTTAAGCCAGAATTCCTTATTCCATCCCTTTTTCCTCCATTGTAAAACCTTTTCCATTTTCCTAGAGATAATTGAAGAGGAGAAAGATACGTGGAAGCAGTTGGAGCTTGGTGAAGAGGATCCCAGGACCGAGTTCGAGGAGCAGTTGTTGGTATCATATTGTATGTGACTCTGTGAGAACAATATAAAGAAGTACTTTTTTTGTCCCGCCAAATGATATCTTCAATCTTTATGATTTATTTATATTTTGTTATGATATCAAACCCACTAATCAATATATAGAATGCATGCTTGTAGTTTCTTGTTTATCTTTTGGTGAATTTAGGTTGGCCTTGGGAGGAGATCTGTTGTTGGGAAAAAATGGTGCGCAAAGGGATCAAAATCGAACGTGGGGTTTAAGGTAAGCCTACAAGATCCCTATACTTTGCATCTTATGTATGATTGTGGGGTATGGTCAGGATTGTTGTTAAAATTAGGAGACTTTAGACGGTTAGCTCTGCCTGCACTTTAGAACCCTAGTGTATTCGTAGGGGGTTTTCCCACTATAGCAACTGTAGGTTATGTTTTCAGCCTTGGTTCAGGACCTGTCACTTGAGCCTATAAGAAACAACAAACTATTGCACTTTCTTCAGCAAAAGCAGAGTAGTGATCAACCGTAAATGCAAGTCAAGAAGCTTTATGGCTTCGACATATCCTTTCAAAGTTTGGATTCGAGCAACAACATCTGACCAAACTTTGGTGCAACAATCAGAGTGCCGTAAAGCTCACCAAAGACCCAGTTCAACATCATCTCAACAAGAACATTGAGCTACACATGCACTTCATCAGAAAGCTCATTCATGATCCAGTTATTGAAGTGCTCTTTTTCCCTACAAAAGATCAAGTTGAAGACATTTTCACAAAGTCTCTTACAGAAGCAAAGTTTTCCAAACTTCGTTCTATGTTAGGAGTTTAGGAAGCTGTCATTAAGGGGGGGTAGTCTCTAATGCCTCCTCCCTTCTCCTATTGTGTCAACATTGTAAATCCTTCAATCCTATCCCAAGTTGTTCTTATGGGGGGATGTTAGGATATTTAGACACTTGGGAGTTAGTTAAGATCTACTTGGTCTAATATGTCTTTAGGTAAAAGTGTTTTTCTTAGTTTGTTTCTTTAGTATGCATTAGTATTCATTTGTAGTTAGGAAATCTAACGGTCACGATATGTTCCCGACATAGAGTGATACAATGGTTCATACTCTCATAGATCTTAATGACCATTGATCTGTGGCTTAACACCTGATTGGTCCATGATATCTATTTAAAGAGCATGGAGTGTCATTTTATGATAATCGATTGTGAGAAAATCTATTGTAAAATCTCTGTATAATATTTTTCTTTTGCATTAATAAATTGCTCCAAGTGGCCATGTTGGTTGGGGCTGTAGATGTTTCCCCGTAGGGGTTTTACCACGTGAAAACATCGGTGTGTTGACATTTGATTTGGTTATGTGAGTGGTTACTGAATGTGTTCATCCTCTATTGGAATACCTATGTTTTATAACACAAATATGTACCAATCATGCATCAAATAGACATAAACTATGTCTCATCAAGATGTACCAACATCATCAACTATACACCTGATGCATGTGCCAACTCATCAACTACTTGTCTCAACCATGTACCCAACATGTACCTGAACTAAAATCCCTCATCAATTTCATCATCCAAATCTGATTTCTAACTCTGTAATAGGCCTGATGTATATGATCACATACCTGGAAAGATTCCTTAACTTTAACAACAAGAGACTAGAATTTTCATCAAACTTTACTTTAGTCTCACATGACTAATTTTGGATTAGTCAATAACCCTAACTTGAAATAATCCTAACTATGTACCTGTAATGAATAACGATTGAAAAATAGTACACAATGTGCTTAAGTGTCTTTTATGAAATTTGTCCAGGTTTCACTACATGGATCCTCTCAAAAAAGGAGTTATAGAAAAAATGGCATACCTTATTGAATTCTGACTTATTCTAGAGAGATAGCATGTAGAGTGTGACCTGCACGGAATATTTGTTTATGGATCTAAAAATTGTACATAGAATACTACAGATCGTACTCTAACTAATACATTTTGTCTTACTGAATTTGGATCTGTTATGAATAAGTTATGACTTTTTTACCCAAAACACTTGTTTTAGACTAGTTTCAGGACTATCCATAAACCCTATTTTCCATATAGTGTAACTCCAACAATACAATGACTCACAAGCTGAAATGTTTATCCCAACTACTTACGTATGTTTCCTCAACATCCTCCCAATTTTACAGTCTGAATCATTATAGAAACAAATCTATTGCGAAAATGGTGAGATGACTTGTAAATAACATACATTAGAAAACATCATCAAAAGAATTTATCCTCCCTTGAACTTTGGCCTTCTTTACTTCATCTTCCATTTGAAATTTGACTTACATATCCTTTGGTTACCTCAATCACTTGTAGATATTCAATATGCTCAAGTTTGATTAAAAATGAGAGACCCTTGCCTCTTATTTATACTTTCATGTAGCTTCCTCAAGGGGTTACCTTCTAACCATCTTAAGCCACTTTTCTTATTTTAGGGCTAACCCACTTCTAACCACTAGTCCACTTAGTAATTTCTCCATTAACTTTATTATTTAAATAATTTCTTTTCTATCCACTTTGACTTATAGTAAACTCATCACTTCACTTTATTATTTAAATTACCTTCTAACCATCTTAACCCATTTTCGTTATTTTAGGGATAACCAACTTCTAACCACTTGTCCACTTAGTAATTTCTCCATTAACTTTATTATTTAAATAATTTATTTTGTATTCACTTTGAATTATAGTAAACTCATCAATTCACTTTATTATTTAAATAATTTCTTCTTTGCAACCACTTTGACTTCTTTGACCTTTTGGGGCTTCTAGATGACTCATGAGGGTTCTTCAACTTCACATGGCCATAAATATCTAACTGTGAGGAGTTATGTGACGTTCCACATACCATCAGGAATGGCAAGACATGTACTATCCATATAGAATAGTATTACCTGAAAATATATCAAAACTCATACCATTATCCATCAAACAAACTTGGGTCTATTAGTCGAACCATTGCGCTACCAGAATTTGCTACCAGACTTTCTTCAAGGGTTGACATTAATGACAACCAACCTAATTAATCAACAATATCCCCCTTTGGCATTAATGGAAACACTCTGATGCAATAATGAATTCATGTCACTCATTCTCCCCCTATGACCATTGATCCCCATGGAACCATGCCTCAGTGCTCTGCATATGATAAATCTCTTCCCCTTTTTCATCAATGGAAAATGTATCTTTCCATTTGGGTTTTCTCCCCCTAACTGAACTCTCTTTGGGGATACTCCCCCTGACTGAACCTTTCCTAAAACTAATCTCCCAACCTAAAATATACTCTCTATGGTGCTTCCTCATGTAAATCTAATACATATAAGACAAGCATTCAAAAACATTCATTTTGGAGTATAAATTACTCCGAGTCTCTGGCGAAGATACTCAAAGGATTTCTGTGGAAGAAGTATTGTAAAGATCTCTGGCACTTGTTATTTTGTGCCCACATACTCAACTCTTGTGTTCTTCTCTGCAACCTGTTCCCATAGAAAGTGATACTTGATTGGAATGTGCTTCATCTTGGAGTGCATCACTGGGTTTTTTGAGATATTGATGGTGCTTGTATTATCACAATAGATTGGAATGAGCTCATCATACTCAACTTGTATATTTGTCAGAGTTTGTTTCATCAATAGAACCTGTGTACAACATGTTGCTGCTGCAATATACTCTGCTTTAGATGTAGATAATGATATTGATGACTGTTTCTTGCTTAGCCATGATACTAAACACTCACCCAAGTAGAACCTTGCTCCAATGGTGCTTCATCGGTCATCAATGCAACCTTCCCAATCTACATATATGTAGGAAATAAGTGATAGATCCTTTCCTTTTGGATACCATAATCCAAACTCTTTTGTTCCTTTGATATATCTGAAAATCCTCTTTACTGCTAAGACATGCCATTCCTTTGGTGCTACTTGAAATCGTGCCACATGTCCAACTTCCTGCATTACATATGGTCTAGATGCTATCACATATAGTAAGCTACCAATCATTGAATTGTATTGCCTATGGTATGTAGAATTTGAATCATCATCTTTTGTCAACTTGAAACTAGTTTGCATAGGATTGGTAACTGGTTTGTAATCTTCCATTTCGAACCTCTTTAACATTTCTCTCATATACTTAGTTTGAGAAATAAAAATTCCTCATTTTCTTTGACGTATCTGAAGACCTAGGAAGAAGGATGTTCTCTGAGTAATGACATTTCAAATTCATTATGCATATCCTTTGCAAATTTTTGTCTTTATGTAGAGGTTGTTGTATGCACTTCCTTTTCTAAGCATTACTCTTTTTTGAATGTGAATTGTTGTATGCACTGCATGTGTCAAAACAATATCTATCAATTTGGAATCCATTAACATTGTTCGAGCCACTTCCCGTGTAATTATCATCCATTATGATAATGTTCCTTTGTCTCTGAACCACTCTCTGAACCAATCTATGAATCAATGATCTCATCCATTGTCATATATATGTCCAAACCTGCTAAGTGTTCTTGCGAATCCATCTATATCCATATTATCTGATACTCTACTTCACAACTGTCCATAATTATGACCCATTTATCACTTTACTATCATGAGTTCTTCACTACTACAACTGATTAATTTATCAAACTGTACTTCTTCTACCTGAATGCTCTAGATCTGTCTACTCAAACTTTGCAAGATGCTCGAAGGATGTTTCTTTCGTCTGTCACAGCTATCGCATAGACTCCCCTGTATAATATTCATATTACCTAGGAGTATCTAAGCCAGATGGCTCCAAACAATTCTTGCTCTAATGTGTATTCATCATCATCTTCATTGGTAGATTCATCATCTCTCTGGGATCTGACTTCTTTCTTTCTGTCTATGGGTTCATCTTTCACTACAATTCCTGAAAGTACAATCTCTTGAACTTGTTCCTTATTTACTCGTCCTTCTTTTATTTCAGTTATTTTCCAAACCTTTTTATATATGACATCTTTCTCTATAGAATTATCTTCCTCTCGTTTTATTATCAATATTTCGATCTCTGGGACCTGGCCTTTGTTCACCTGTTCTTTGTGTTTTCTTATCCATACTTTCTTATATCTGATATCAGTGTTCTCTTTCATGGAAGTATTGATCATGCTTTTACAATCAATAGTTATCTGTCCATAGTTATTATATTTGTAACATTCAATGTTATGTGGGGCCACACAGGCACTTCTTTCTTGAACATTTCTTTTATAATACCTGAAATATTCAACCTTATGTCCAAAATTAGTACAATAAAAACAATGACCATAAAATATTTTTTCATACCTGGGAGTGAATGATCTTATTTGTGGTGTAGTCCTTCTGAATTTCTTCCTTGACTAATCATGATCATGATTGAAGCTTCTTTGTGGCTTGAACATGGATGGTCTTCTTGAAGATGTATCCTCAATAGTTTTCTTAGATTCTGGTTGACCTTGATTCCTTCCTTTGAGTACTTTTGCATAACTCTTTCTATTTTCTTCATTCTTCTTTTCTAGCAACATAGAGTGCTTCTCTTCAATCTCTATAACTGATGTGGATGTTTCTATCTCTTCAATGTTCTTGTTGAGGTTGATGATTTTACTTTTCAATGTGACAACTTCTTCTTCAAGCTTCTCAACCTCTGTTTCTTTCTTCATTATCTGAGACTTCATGACTTCTTCTATTCTTTTCACTTCTTCAAGATGAATTTTTAATGTGATTATTTCTTCTTCAAGTCTTTTCTCTTCTTGACCAAACTCTGCCTCTAGCTGGTTTAGATCATTAATTCTTTCCTTAATATGATCTGTCAATATCTTCTCTCTCATTTATGCGTCTTCCTTCTATGTTGCTATGTTCCAAATACTTCTTTTGATATTCAATATTTTCTTCGATCTTTCTAGCTTCTTCTAGCTGAGTTCTTAAGTTCTCGATGACCTGTTGGGCTTCTTAAAAAATGTGAACACTTTCCTTTTTTTTCATCAATTATTTATTGAGTGACTCATTTTCTTCTCTTAGTTCATCTAAATCACTAATCAATTCTTCTTCATAATTGTCTTCCTTTTCAATTAGTTTCTCTCTCTCATTACCTTCATGTAATTCTATTTCAATATGTCCACGTTTTTCACAATTACAGAAAAAAAAAAACATACCTCTGGTGATTATGTACTCTTCATCTTTTGAATCTGTATGACATGGTGAAAATATCTATTCTTGATCTGTACCTGCATCTTCTTTGAATTTTTTTGAATCTGCGATGGGTGAAGAATATATATCATATAACTTATCCCAAAGTTCTTTGGTTGATGAACTTTTACCAACCTTTTCTCTTACCATATTAGGTAATCCTTCCCAAATGAAATCCATTGCTATTTTGTTATTCTTATTCAATTCCTTCTTGGATGCAGTCTTTTCCCTTTTTGAACTATCATATCCTGTAATGAATGATAGCCAAGTATAATACCCCTTTGCCTGTAAAAACAATTTCATCCTTCCACTCCATATCTCATACGTTAAACCATTCTGACCATTCAATAATGGTACTCCATTCTCAGAATAATCCATGATCTCCTTCCAATGGTTAAACTGTTTCTTGAAGGAACCTTCTCTAATAACAATTGTTGGATTAATGAGGGCCGGGGGGCGAGGGGGGGGGTGAATCATTAATAGAGAAATTTAATCCTTTTTAACCATATAATGCAAGTGTTATATCAATGTAGCATTATCATCCAATAATTGCAAAGTAAATAAACAATGAAGAAATGAACAATCATTCACATACATAGTACACCAATGTTTTTACATGGAAACCCAAAGTGGGAGAAAATCACATAATGTTTTTTCTTATATTTATTTAAGAATTAAATTCATTGGAAGCACCAACTTCCTTTGTTTTCCAGATGTAACTAGAAGGAGGCTCCAACCCCCTAGTTTCTCAGGCTACAACCTGAGGGAAGATCCAACTCCCCAATTCTCTAGCTACAACCAGAAGGAGGCTAAAACACCCTACATTCTCCGGCTACAACCAGAAGGTGCCTACAACCACCTGTCCTTGCCCCGTCCAACCTCCCTGATGTAGAAGTAGAATGATGGAACCATTGTCACACTATCACTATGAGATATACTACTGTAAACATGTACCAATAAACCTCTAATAAAACTATAACAACATGTACCAATAACTTGTGCCAACATGTACCATACATCAACCTATACCTCATCCTATACCATAAACAAATGCATCAACCATGCAATAAACCTGTACAAATAATCTGTCACAATAACTTGTCCAAATAACCTATAATCAAGTACCTGTACCATAAACAAGTGCATAAACCATGCACCAACATGTTCATCAACTTGTAACATCAATGAGTGCATCAACCATGCACCAAATATGTACCAATCATTTATCAAATACACATAAAATATGACTCATCAAGATTTACCAACATCATCAACTATACACCTCATGTATGTGCCAACTCATCAACTACTTGTCTCAAACATGTACCTCAACCAAAAGCCCTCATTGATTTCATCATCTAAATCTGATTTGTCACTCTGTAATAGACCTGGTGTATATGATCACATACCTGCAAACCTTTCTTAACTTTAACAATAAGAGACTAGCATTTTCATCAAACTTTACTTTAGTCTCACATGACTAATTTTGGATTAGTCATGTGAAACTTTAACAACCCTAACTTGCAATAATAATAACTATGTACCTGTAATGAATAAAGATATGAAAATCGTATACAATTTTCTTCAGTGTCTTTTATGCAATTCCTACAGGTTTCACTACTTGGATCCTCTCATAAAAGGAGTTATAGAAAAAATGACATACCTTATTGAATTTTGGCTTATTCTAGAGAGCGAACTTGTAGATCATGCCCCACATAGAATATTTGTTGTATGGATATGAAAAGTGTACATAGAATAATAAAGATTGTAATATAACTAATACATTTGTTCTTACAGAATTTGGATCTGTTATGAAGAAGTTATGACATTTTTACCCGAAACACCCGTTTTAGACTAGTTTCAGGACTAACCACAAACCTTATTTTCCATGGAGTGTAACTCCAAAAATAAAATGAACCACAAGATAAACAATTTATCACATATACTTGCATATGTTTCCTAAACGGACTCCCAATTTCACGGTCTGAATCATTCTATAAAAAATGTTATTGTGAAATGGTAAGATGACCTATAAATAACATACCTTAGAAAACATCATCAAAATAATTTATCCTCCCTTGAATTCTGGCCTTATTTACTTCATCTTCCCTCTGAAATTTGGGTTAGATATCCTTTGGTTACCTCAGTGAATTCTGTTAGGACCATAGAATGTGCCTTTTTTCCCATACTTTTTGCTACCTTTACACCTTGTTTCACTCACATTTAAACTCACATTATCACCTTACCCTATCTTTCCAAAGGTATACAACATCTCTTCTCTTTACTATATGTTTAATCTGTTTTGCATATGATTTTACATTACTCTCGTACTTAACCATTGATCAGAAATGTATAAGTGTTGAAACAGTTCGAACTGCAGATTAGCATTGAGGCATGTTGCTGAAACAGTTAAAGCACGCAAACCTTGTGGCTGAAACAGTCTGTGGACTACGATGCTGAAACAACAACTCACAAGAAGTCGTTACACTCTCCGTGGACTATGATGATGAAACAACAACCACTACACTCTTTGTGGTCAACGATGTTGAAACAACAACTCACACAGAAGAAGCTATTACACAGTATGGGGTCTACGATGCTGAAACAACAACTCACACAGAAGAAGTTGTCACACCCTCCGTGGTCTACGATGTTGAAACAGAAACACAAAACTGTTACATTGACCACAACAACCGCACCTTGAGATAGCATTGACCATCGTTGTTGCCTGAGACCAAATTGCTGAAACAGTCAGAACACAAATCCCGTGGCTGAAACAGCTCGCGATTTCCGATGCTGAAACATCATACAAGAGAAGTAACAAGAAGACAAATAAAGAAGATGTTACTCCAGCTGCAACAACAACACCTCACTCATCACTTGTAATAGAATTATGTTGCGGGAGACTAGGATATCCTATTCCAGTTTAGAAAGTCGATTTGTCTAAGAATAGGACTCAGATGTACACCTGTAATTTGTTGATCAAATTGTATCGAGGGGATTCTCCTCCTTAAATAAGAGGAAATCATCATTAGGATCATCTTCTGTTTTTACTGAGAAAGGATTTTACAAAGAAGGACATGTTTCACTTTAGATTGTAATATGATACAGTTGACAGATGAATAAAAGACTGTTCTGAGCATTTCTCTCTAGTTCCTTTCATTTCAGGGGAATCTTGTGAGAAGGGAGGGCCCACCTTCTTCACAAGATTCACCCATTAGCTTTGTAGAGTGTTAGTGTTATTTCTGTTCATGCCTTGATTAAATTCTGTTTTGATGAAACACTACTTTACTGAACTCTGTCTTGCTGAAACTCTACTTTACCGATTATTACATTGTTTTCATATGATTCATGCTTGGGTAACTGTTAATCATTCTAGTTAGCAATATTCCTTGGTGAATTCATGAAATCTTGATGATCAGGGACAGGTGTTGAAGTTTCCTGCTTTGGGAATAGGGTCTTGTTCTCTGTTAGATATATTTAGCCTTCAGTGCATGTCAATTATTTTAATGAGTTCATGAAGGTGTGCTAATCAGAAACAGGTGCTGAAGATTCCTTCTTAGAAATTAGGGTCTTGTTCTCTGTTAGAAGTAGTTATCCTTTAGTGTGTATCAATTATTTCAGTTAAGCAATGAGTTCATGAAGTATGATGATCGGAAATAGGTGCTGAAGATTCCTTCTTTGGGAATAGGTTCCTATTCTCTGGTTACAAAATAGTTGGTCTTTCCTGTTGCAGCATCTTGTTGTTATTTTAATGTAATCCAGGATTCTTCAATTAATCATTTATTTAAACTTTGAGCTCTGCAATAGGTAGGTTGCTTTCATGTAATTCAAGTTAGAACTTCAGTTTGTTCAAGGCAAAGTGTGATTAATATGTTTTTACTACAACTCTAGGTTGCTTTTGATATTGAGCATATATAGTGCATGATTACCTTTGAAATAACAGACTTCCCTGGGTTGACAATTTATGTAGCACTTGATTGTTTAGTTAAATAAGCAATTATAGTGACCAACATTTTGGCGCCATTGTCGGGGAAGGTAATT
>JZKD02S1944126.1:2125605-2153277 GCA_000966675.3 Picea glauca | reverse complement strand
TTCTCCCTAAATATCTTAGAGATCCCTTTCTTAGTGGATCTGATGAGAGATTCTCTCCATGGTGGTTAAGTCTCCAAATATTATATAATGAGGGATTTCCATGGAGGAGGGGGAAATGGAGATTGATAATTATACCAAACTTATGATCTCGTGAGTGGTATGTCATTTGGAACATCATCATTCTGTGTGTGGACTATTTAAGAAAGGATTTGGACAAGGAGAGCTTGGTGAAGTTGCTGCACTACATCCATGGCTGTAAGTAACACTTTGTTCTCATAAATATAATCAATGCTTGGCCTATTTCTTTCAAACTTGTACTTGTTCCATATAAGTTTGTCTATAGTATATGGATATATGTTTTAGCTAATCTCAGTAGAGTAGGAAGTTGTTTTTACTTTTGTTTGTCTTGCAGGATCTACCAAAGAGCTCAATATCGAAGCACGTCCTAGATCTTGGAGGGAAAAATGGCATTCATAAGGTACATGCTTTCCTCCTTCTCTTTTGCTCATGAGATTCTTTAGATCCAAAAGGAAGTCAGTGTCCATGTTAAGTGCCTTCTGTCTTAGAGTTAAGAATCTAGCTCTCAAGAGGGAATCTACCTGTCCATAGGGAGATTTTCCTACAATAGAAATTGGTGACTCCACTAGGGAACGAATCGAAACTTTCAGTTTTGGTTTTCCTCACAGACCTTGTCTTACCCTTTGTTATTTTTAGACCTTGTTCACCCTGTATGTTTGATTTCATATGCTGATTGAATCCTTATTCCATGACATTCATCTTGATTGCCAAAGTTTGACTGAATTTTTGGGTTTTTTGGACAATTTTCTAAGCTGTGGAAGCCTGGCGCTCCCTTGCCTATGTTAGTAGGGCGCTGGCACTCCCCCTTGGTCTTATACAGAGCATTATAATTCTCTGGTGCCCCTTACACCAGAGTTCCAACCTTTCCTCTGCAAAAAAAAAAACTTTCCAGAATTGTCTTTTCTGCAGTCCGGTCTCTGCTTTTGCCCTTGCTCAGCTTCTTTGTGCTTCAATGCTTATTCCTATTGACCTTTGACACTCTTATTTCTAAGAAATAAGCACTTTTCTATTCCTATTATGTGACCTTATTCCTTATTTTGAGTTCTTTATCCCATTGAGAACATGGAATCAATCCACTGCTTTCTTCTCTCTTATCTGACTAAGTGGGAACTCTGGTGAAGGGCATCAGAAATCTGTGAATCATCTCATTTGGTTCTTTGAGTTCATTTTTCTTAGCAGCTTTCTTTTGTGTGAAAGTCTTCATTTTATTTGTTATATTTTGTTTTATTTTCCCTTCTTGTTTCAATCATAGCAAGAGGGTGTGTTGTTTGTGTGAAATTTGCTTATGCTTGTCTGAATCTCCTTGATCTGAAAGGGTAGTTGGCAGGAGATTTTTTTTCATTGAATTAATCATCATTTGCATACAAACAAAAAATATACATATTACTGATTGGTTTTCATATTAGAAGGCATTTCTTAAATGTTTTAGCACTGCATTGGGTTCGATTGAGAACCAATTGATTGAGGACATTCCCTATTAGTGTTTGATAGTGAAAACAACTCTTTCTCTTTCCCTTAAATAGGCATTCATTGAAAAGAAATGATTTCTTATCATATTTCATGCATGTTGAGAATTGAGTCATCATTCTATCAGTTTCACTTTCATACACCCTTTGATTAAAGAATAGTTGTAAAAAAAATGCTAATTAAAAATTATCTAGAACTTTTTTATTTTTAGGATCTTCCACCAACATTAGACTAGGGTTAGCACTTTGGATTAGGATATGAGTACAAATCTCTAAAGTTTTCAAAACAAACATTAGAATCCTGAGTTAGGGAGAGTCAAATCCAATTGTCGTATCGATTTTCTGGGATCCCCCTCTCACACAGGGGTTATGCATGAGGTCGCATTCGGGGAAATTACGGAGATTATCCCTCCGTGGTTCAACTGTTTGTAGTGGTCGGATCATATATTGGGGGTCACTTGAAGGTATACCCATTATTATGTGTGGGGGCCTCTTGGGTTGATTTTGGACTTGTTATCCTGCCCATATGTTTTAGATCGGACTGTCGACTATACCCTCCCAGGGACTCACTGCGAATTGGTGTCTTTAGTTGCCATAATATTTAGGTACTTACAAAAGGTGACGGTGAAGGGAAGTCTCACTGTACCTGGAATAGACATTGGTCAAACTCACTCGGGCTCCTTGGAGGGTAAATACACAATTACTATGTGGAAGCTTGCACCAAGGTGAAAGTCCGTTAAGCAGGTCACCATTATAACTATTCCACCATATCCTAGCCCCTTCTTGACTTGATCACACAACGTTGGATTTCATCACCAACTAGTATTATCATCGAGAGAAGTTTTGTCTGCTTGGTTGATTTCTAGATTTTATTAGCGTATGTTGTTTCTTTTTGTTAGTTGGCCCTAGATTTTCAGTGTGTTTTGTTATTCTCCACAATTGAGCCTGTACATGATAAAGGTCTTCGCTGATCATGTAGGATGCAAGGGCTTCCTCCGGAAGGCTATCAACCCTTACCTCCTAACCCTCCAGAAGACAAATATTGTAGAGAGGTAAAAAATCAATTCGACACAAGTGTCATTGCTCCTCCGTTAGATAATTTAGAAGGCACTTTGGTTACGGTTGAAAATACCACTACATATGTGTCGATAACCCCTTTTGAACCCCTTTTTCTTCGTTTAGACTCCTTTGGGAACGTCATAGATGAAGAGGTCCCATGATTACCAGAGATAACTTTTACCGAAACATATAT
Organism: Picea glauca; assembly: GCA_000966675.3. Taxonomy (NCBI): domain Eukaryota; kingdom Viridiplantae; phylum Streptophyta; class Pinopsida; order Pinales; family Pinaceae; genus Picea; species Picea glauca. The sequence goes on along the minus strand of JZKD02S1944126.1, from coordinate 2,150,481 downwards.
GGGATCCACAAAACCAGTCTTTGGTGATGAGTATAGGACTCCTGTTTGTCCTAGCACCACAGTAGATACCAATCCCACACCTGCTCATTCTATCTGGAGGAATTCATTGGGACACGATCGCTATGAACATTTTGAATCCTTTCAACAACCCTTTAATCCTCATGACCCTCTTAGTGAAACAGGACCATCCGGTCAAACCATGAATCACCCAGTTGATTAGGTTATTAAACCTATTGTTACACTAGCACAAGTCCATCCTAATGCTAGACTCATCACCTCTATTCATCTCCAAGGCACTTCAATCCCTACCCCCATTTCTACAAACTTTTACTCTACAGCTCCACATGTTCCACATGATTTTGTTGGGACATCTTTTCACCCGAGAATGCAGACCCTTGCTGACCAAAAACAACCAACTGGAGGGAAACCACAATCTAACGAACCTTTCCCTCTTGGAGGTCTACCATTATATGACGAGCCTACCCCTCCCGGGGGACAACCCCCTTTTCATGCTCCTCCTGGAGGGAAACCATCATTTTCCAGTCATACCCCAGTCATTAATCCACCACTGGCAGCGGGGCAAAATTCATTTGTTGGAAACACTTCACAATCCTGGGGAGTATCTTCAGGAGGCACCTTTATTCAACCCCACATTGGGGGGCATTCGTATAATAACCCACTAGGAGGAGTATCAAATCCTATTCCTTTTGGAACATCTTATGGACAATCTTATTAGGGCGGCATCCCAAACACTGCCTAGAGTTCTCCGGGACCACAGTCTTATCCTCCTCATGGGTCTAATGTGTATCCACCTCTGGGATCTACTCCTTACCATTCTCAAGGGAAAAGTTTTTATCCTCCATATGGGCAAGAAAATCACCCAGCCTATAATGCTCTAAACCCACCGGGTTATGCAAATGTTTCTCATCCATCATCAAGTCCTACTTATCCTGGCCAACAAAAACCATATGTAGGAGGACCTACTGATTACAACTATCCACCTAACCCATTTTATGGTCCTACTGGTGTTCCTATGCCGCACCAATATCATCTGCAAATTAACCGACAACTACCTTTCCTTACGACTCTAGATCTCCTAGACTTGTCTCGGCTAACTAATGATCCTATTTTTCATTCACCATTCTGGCCAGTCATTCCAGCTAAACTTCCTTCTGATATTCCAAAATTTGATGAAAAATCTAGTGAAGATCCAAACAACCATGTGATTACTTTCCATTTGTGGTGTTCATCAAACTCCCTCATGGATGATTCTATATGTTTGTGTCTTTTCCAGCAAACGCTTATAGGCTCGGAAACAAAGTGGTATATTGAAATACCACGTGCTTCTTTTCATAATTTCAATTCCCTTTCCATGTCTTTCCTCACGCACTTTCAACTACCTATTCACTATGAGACGGGTACTGGACTCTTGACCTCCCTTCTTCAAACCGACTCTATGCACATCTCTGACCATATTCATGATTGGAGGTGATGACAAAGGATGATCAAGGTAATCATTCCTGACATATTATTGGCAGAATGGTTTACTAAATCACTTTTACCCCCGATCACTCGCGATGTCTCTATGGGTGGTGCGGTCACTGAGGAACAAGCCATCGCTCGGGCTCAGTATTTAGATTTGGTTTATTCACAATCTAGTACTTTGTATGATTTTCTTTCGAATGCTTCTCTAGATAATACCGATCCATCTAAGTCATCACCTTCATCTCATGCAGATGGTGTTATCAGTTCCATCAAAACTCAATCTACTTCCCAATCGACCACACTCTTCTCTACCTCCCGCCAAACTTAGATATCTGAGGTGAATGCAGTTCAATCTGCCCCTTCACGACAATCTAGAGGTAAGAAGGAGACAAAGAATAAATCAAAAAATAACAATGAACAACCAAAAAATCAAGCTCAAACACATGCTACCGAAAAGAAAACACAACAGAAACTAAAATTCCCGTGTATCATTTGTGGTGATGATCACTACACTCGAGACTGTCCACTTCGCAATGAAGTGGCCAAAATTTTCCAAGGAAAGTCACAACTCGTTGTGCTTACTCAGCCTTTTCTACAACAACAATCCATGGTTGCTCAAACCCCCTCTCTTGGGGGCAGTTCTAGACATCCTAATGATGAGGCCTCATCAAATGCACATATTTATATGTTTAATGAGATTAATTTGACCACTTTCTCTAAGACATACGACACACCAGGTAACCCTGACAAAGGAAAAGACACTAACGGTATCGGTACTTTACCGAATCCATCACCATCCTCCGTTAGTATTCCGTCGGTTATTCCTCCATCTGGACCACTTCAGATTGAGAAACATGTGTTCGAATCTTTCTTACACCCTCCCAAAAGCACTATATGTAAATCTACCTTTAATCCTAGTTCACGTGCCACCCAGAACTACAACATTGTTGAAGACTTGGCTCAAGCACCGTGAGCTATGTCTACGTTAGAAGTTCTACAGCACTACCTCAGTCAACGCAGAATGCTCTTGGATGCTCTTGGTGCTGTCAATCCTGAGTCGTCCAACCATATCATGTTTAATATGGACAATTATGCATCTTGACTCTCTCACCAACTTGATTTCCAAGTTGATTTTGTTGTTCACAATCAACAAATCCATCAAACTATTATGGATGAGGGAGCCTCAACTTGTGTCATGTCTTGAGCAAGTTGGAAAGGTTTAAAATCGCCTGCACTAACCAAATCCCCAATGATGGTACGCACCTTCGATGGGAGAGGTTTTCATCCCCACGGGATTTTATAGTCCCTAACCATCCAATTGGGTGGAAAAACTGTTACTTTTGATGTCAAGGTGGTCGATGCTCCCCTCGATTACAACTTATTACTTGGAAGAAGTTGGTTTTATTCTATGACTATCGTTGCCTCGTTGGTCTTTCGATGTGTACAATTTCCTCATCAGGACAAAATTGTCAATGTTGATCAGTTGAATTTTTTCATGACCGATGCTCGCGTTCCCGCTACCAACAATATTCCTTTCTTGGGAGACCATAAGATCACATATGAAAGCGTTGGTTTTGTCTTACTGAAAGATTCTAGCGTCATGGGTACCTTCCCTACACCACTTCCACCGACTACACATCATATTGCCACTATTGATATGATTTCGACCACAACTTATCAATCTAGGGATAGTTTATCTCTTTTTCGGTCTCATCAGACTACTTTATGAAAAAGGAATTGAGAGAGTTCTCTTTTAACTGTTTTTCCAGACTCTATAATCATGAAAAACCTTCGAGTTTTCTATCTTTGGACTTGTTAAACAAACATCAATAGGCTCATATGGGACCAAAACCTTACTTCTTCCAGATCGTTAAACAAAGGAAGAGGGACTTACCGAAGGTGAGTTATATCAAGCATGTGTTACCGTCCTCGAGCTTGTTAAATTAAAAAGAGGTACTTGTCTATCTGGATGGGGGAAAAATTGATGGAAGCAAGCCAAGCAATTTTTGAGAACATTACATGTAACTCTTAGAGTCGTCCTTGAACACAACACTTTGTCTTTGCGCACATATTAATCCGCTGAACCTCTGCACTGAACTAATCCTCTAATTTTTTTCTTACTCCTTTGGGTCACCCGACGAAAGTCACAGTATCCACTGCATCATCGTCTTTTGGTCCATGTCATGTTTATGTTGTTGTGCCTCAGTGTTCAAGGGAAGTATCTTCCTCGAGATTCCGCCATCACAAATATCTTGTCTCAATACCCATGTCATTCCATGTTCATTTAATCTACCAATTACATCTCTGTGTCTATTTCGTGTCGTTGATGGGGGATACATGAAGGCCCTCCTACAACAAGTCTATTCTTGTCGACTTCAACACATTATCCAAGAACTAAACTTAGAAGCCAGTTAGTACTTTGGGACCTGCATGCCTCAATGGTAGGCCTCCTCACATTTGACAGTGGGTTTACATCATTAACCTCTGATCAGATGATTCCATGGATGTTCGACTTCAGCTCATCCATTCACATTCATTGGAATGTACTAGATTACCTTGGGAATCATTGACATCAATGGTGATCTCCTTCGTGATTTTTAATAGTTTACATCATTGACCGGTAATCAAGTGGTTTCTTCCATGTTCGACATTAGGACATCTATTCACATGGTTAGATTCATACAACATTGGGATCGATAAGAAGACCCTGGTTTGAGTGATCACTCTGATATGTACTTTGCCCAGGTTGCGGTGGAGTTTCTCTTGAACAATGACACATATATTGTCACATAGATCCACTTTATATTGTTCATGGCTATGTCTTGTCATCTCATAGATCCACTGTGTATTCTTCGTGGCTACGATCAGTTTTGGTCATGGGAGTATAGATCCACAATCTATCTTCAGTGTCTATACCTTTTATCAATATAATTATGGATCCACAGTGTATTTTATGGAGGCCATATCTTACAAGTCTTTATCACCAAGCATAGGTATGTCTGCCTTGGGTTTGAAACATGTCATAATATTTGTTGGATGCTTTTGTGCAGCTTCTATCAGGTTCTCTGAGTCCACACCCTTGCGTTAAAGATTTGTGAAGTGTTTCGACCATCATTCTCTCTTTTGACCTCACACTTTAGGGGGCATTCTGTTACACATGAAATTTGCACACCTAGGTACCTCGCCCTAAGTGTCATAAAGTGTCGTATAAGTGTTGCATACACCTTGACACCATGGAATAACCTATGTGACAATCCCTAGTCAATGTGGAGGAGGGATATATATTACATGAAGTCCAAAATACTAAGTACACATGAATTATTATTAATATTCATGGAAAATAAATGGATTAAGTGTGAGAATCAAGTGCATATGAATTATTATTAATATTCATGAAAAAGAAGGTAATTAAGTGTGAGAACCCACCTCACATTTGGTTTCCTATTTTTTTAGGGAAGGTGGAAGATCTCATGGATGGTTGAAATATTTCCTCCTTAAAATCCTTGAGAGATATTTCCTCCCCAAAATCCTTAAGAGATATTTTCTCCCTAAATATCTTAGAGATCCCTTTCTTAGTGTATCTAATGAGAGATTATCTCCATGGTGGTTAAGTCTCCAAATCTTATATAATGAGGGATTTCGATGGAGGAGGGGGAATTGAGATTGAGAATTATACCAAACTTATGATCTCATGAGTGGTATGTCATTTGGAACATCAACATTTTGTGTGTGGACTATTTAAGCAAGGGTTTGGACAAAGAGAACTTGGTGAAGTTGTTGCACTACATCCATGGCTGTAAGTAACACTTTGCTTTCATCAATATAATCGATGTTTGGCCTGTTTTTTTCAAACTTGTACTTGTTCCATATAAGTTTGTCTATAGTAGATGGATCTATGTTTTAGATAATCTCAGTAGAGTAGGAAGTTGTTTGTAATTTTGTTTATCTTGCAGGATCTATCAAAGAGCTCAATATCGAAGCACATCCTAGACCTTGCAGGGACAAACGACGTTCATAAGGTACATGATTTCCTTCTTCTCTTTTCTTCATCATCTTGTTTAGATCCAAAAGGAAGTCAGTGTCCATCTTAAGCACCTTTTGTCTTAGAGTTAAGAATGTAGCTCTCAAGAGGGAATCTACCTGTCTGCAAGGAGATTTTCCTACAACACTTAGTAATTTCTTCATTAACTTTATTATTTAAATAATTTATTTTGTATCCACTTTGAATTATAGTACAATCATCACTTCACTTTATTATTTAAATAATTTCTTCTTTGCAACCACATTGACTACTTTGACCTTTTGGGGCTTCTAGATGACTCATGAGGGTTCTCCAACTTCACATGGCCATAACTCTCTAACTGTGATGAGTTATCTGACATTCCACATACCAACAGAAATGGAATGAAATGTACTATCCATATAGAATAGTATTACCTAAAAATATATCAAAACTCATACCATTATCCATCAAACAAACCTGGGTCCATTACCCAAACCATTCTTCTACCGGAATTCGCTACTGAACTTTCTTCAAGGGTTGAAATGAATGAAAAACAACCAAATTAATCAACATGCATGTGGATTCCAACTCCAAATCATGAGTAGCATAGTTCCTTTCATGCTCCTTCAACTTCCTTGATTCATAGAACACCACATACCCATTTTGACTAATGACTCCACCGAGTCCTTCTTTACATGCATCAATGCATACAATGAAATTTTCATTTGGATAAACAATCCTTAGTATTGGATAACTTGTTAATAATTTATTAAAGTGTTGGAAACTCCTTTCACAATCAAATGTCCACTCAAACTTCACACCTTTCTTTTGCAAGGAAGTTATTGGGTGTGCAATCTTTGAGAATCCTTCAATAAATATACTATAGTAACCTGGAAGGCCCATGAATGATCTCACCTCCAAGACATTCCTTGGCGTTGGACATCCTTCAATGAGCCTTAGATTTTCTGGATCCAATATTATCCCTTCCTTTGAAATGATATGACCCAAATAATGAATTTGCTTCAGGTAGAATGAACAATTGCTCAATTTGGCATACAACTAATGCTCCCTTAATACTTGTAACACCATTCTTAAGTGTTGTTCATGTTATTCTTCAGACTTAGAATATAATAAAATATCATCCAATAAGACAATGACAAACTTCTGCAAGTAATTCCTGAATATACCATTCACGAGACACATGAAGACAACCAGTGCATTTGATAACCCAAATGGAACCACTATGAACTCATAATGGATATACCTTGTTCTTAAGGCAATATTGTTGATTTATTCTTATCTAATTCTTACCTGATGATAGCCTGACCTAAGATCAATCTTGAAGAATATTTTTTCATCTTTGAGTTGATAAAAGAGGTCATTTATCCTAGTCAAAGGATGCTTGTTATTCACAGTTACCTTGTTCAACTTCCTGAAGTCTATGAAAAGTCTCAAAGTTGCATCTTTTTTCTTCACAAATAATACTGGGGAAACCCAAGGTGAGACACTTGGGTGTATGTACGTATTTTTTAGAAGTTCTTCTAGTTGCATTTGCAATTCCTTTAAGTTTGTTGTACTCATCCTGTAAGGATTCTTAGATAATGGAGCTTCTCCCAACACCATATTCATGGAGAAGTCAATATCTCTCTTGGATGGAAATCCTGGTATTTCCTTGAATACATCTTTAAACTCTTTTAGGGCTGCACAATATTCAATATTTGGTACCTTCTCTTTAGGCGTCTCTTCCATATGTGTTGCAAATATTTGACACCCTTTTATGTAACTCTTCTTCAGCTACAAGGCTGAAATTTCTCTGAGGGTTATTGCCCTGGGAATTCCTTGTATTGTCCATAATTTCCCTTTCTCATCCAAGCAAGTAAATTCCTTTTATAATAGTCTAGGACATCATGATGTTGGTCCAACCAATCCATACCAACTAGGCAGTCATAGGAACCTAAAGGTATGATGTTCAAATCTTCTCTAATGCCCAATACATTCATGTCCATTGGGCATGCCTTAACCATCTCAATAATTTTCCTTTTATCTTTTGTGGCCAATTGCACCAACCAAGATGCTCCAAGATTGCTTCTTGACAAATGGAATATTTCCACTATCTTAAGATCTAGATAATCATGACTAGATCCTAGATCAATTAGGATAGCAATGGGTTGGTTGTTAATATTACCTTTCACTTCAACCATATTTGATTAGAACTCAACTTTCTTTTTATCCAAGGTTGCGTATATCCTATGTACATGTTATACCAAGATTTCCCTCACCCTATGAAAATTTTCTCAGAAGGCCTTCTTTTTATTTCCCTATGCAGAATTGAAGTTCCTTTTTGCAGTTCCCAAAGATAAAAATAATATTTTTCCACATATACACCCGCTAACTATTACACAACATGTGTATAAGCAGGTTAGACCATTACAGCCTATGTACATTAGTTTTTGTCCCAAAACTTAAAAAATGGTGTCGGGTTTCCATGTCACGTCATGAGCTCCATGATCCTTGACCTTCCATATACTGGAAATGTTCTGACTCGGCCCTTTAGTTCCATTTAAAGGATATAAATGGGCCATATCCAAGATGTGGAAAAGAGGAGAAGAATTCAACTTTGAGAGAAAATTTACTCTGGAGAAATTATTCACTTCATATTGAGTCTGAATCCCTTTACCCTTTTAAGTCAGAACACATTGTCTAGCCCCCAAGATCTTCCCTACTTGATTGAGAACCTAATTTTATCTTTTAAATGATATTTTCTTTGGTGGAGGATTGAAGTGGTTGAGGCCCAGGCCCATCTATAAGGGACTTAGTCTCTCGGTTCTGAACCGTGGCGACACAAAAGTTTGTAATTCATACACTTCTGTTGATTACATTTTAATAGAAATACTCTTTTCTTGTCCAATTAATGTCTTGAAAATATTTGAATTATTATTCCATGGGAATATTTGTTATGAATATTGATGGATTACAATATTGAATGTGATAAATTTATATATTACCACCATATGGTTTCTTTTCTTGGTTGTTGAGGACAAGTTGTACGTGTATTTATTTGATTCAAGTGCTCAATGGTGGACTTCATCGAATGTCTAGATGAGGTAGGATGTTTATCTTGTATTATTAGCATATTTGTTTATATAGCATACTTGAGATTAGATTTGATATCTACAGTCATTTCCGTCTATTGTGGTTTACCCCATGACATAGAGAGATTTTCCACATAACAGAATTGGAAAGAATACAAGGGATTGAATCTTATTTTCAGGGTTTGGAGTGATTTTGTCCTTTGATTTCTCTCATTTATATTTCATTTCTTGTTGTCATATTGCTTGAAAGCCTTTGTTCATTTTGAGTCTAAGTTTCTTAGCCTTATCGTTAACCTGGCAATTTTTCAATACATATATGTTGGTTTTTTCCTGACAAGCGCATACATATGCGTGTTGTCCTTCTGCAAGAAGCGTATATGCGTAGTTTTCTCTTGAACAATCACGTACATAATTATTGTGTGCTTGGTGTTAGGACTAGAGGTCACCTATGGATTGTAGTAGAGGTAAGCCCAATACCCATCAGTGTTTATGTCACAATGAGTAAATTTAAGGGGGGACTAATGGATGCAAACTTAGGATAGTATCGCTCTAAGTCAGAAAACTAGATTGGTATGTATAATCAGGTGAGGTCTCGATCTAACTTCAGTTATTAAGTTGGGTATATTGGTGAGTGTTAAGGAATAACATTGAGAAATGTGTGGAGGTATGGTATGGACATTCGGTCTTCCAGCTGCCAGGGGAGAGGAAAAATCAGAAGAGAAGATCCTCTTGTCTCAGAATTTCAAGAAACTGAAAACATCACAATAGCACTGCAATCAACATACATTACAAAACCATAATAACAACTCGATTGGATCCTCCATGCCTGAGAATTTAGTATCAGAGAAAAAAGAGATGAGAAAGACGACTGATTGTTATTAGACAAGAAGTCTCAAAATGTCATACATAGCCAGAGAACCAGAGGCTTTACTAAAACTTTACAAGAGGGAGCTTAGCTCAACCATCGATGCTAACAAAATATGAGAAAGACTCCTATATACTTGGAACCAAACAATAGAATCCTGCCAGATCCTTTGCATTAAAGGCATTATGCCTGCATGATTCCTGCCAGACTGTGCATGTAATCTCCTATCAGACATGAGCCTCAGTCAGATGCAATCGCACTTCAGAACATTCCTGCAGAGGAGTCGGCTTGTTGAAAGTCCTTCCTTGATATTTCTATTTATGGTGGAAAGAAATTCAACCACCACAACCTACTTCAATAACTTCCTTTCTCGAGATTAGGAAGGCCCAAGTCAACTCTGCACCTATAGAACATGGTGACCTCTACATTCTGCCATCTGGATCTGAGTCAGATGCTTGCAGGGGAGGCCTGACAACGGACGTGGATGAAGATGAAGTGATTGGCATGATCGTCATGGGAAAATAGATGAGATATGGCCTGGTGAACAGTCATAGATGGGAAGAGGAGACTAAGGATACCATGGGGGGCACAAAGGTGGGGCTGATGTGTAATGGTACAGAGGCGATGTGGCACGAGAAGATGAAGAGGAGGTAGGGGGAAGGCCACGAGGCGATAGGTGATGTAGGAGAATCGCTCCACCTCAGAAAATGCATCAGCACACCAGTACATAGATGTGCAATGGAGAAAGGGAGAGGCACCAACCCTCCCATTTTTAAATTTTTAATATAATCCTATGTGGATTTTTGCATGTTGTAAGGCTAATAAATGCCAGGTCATGCCTTTGTAAAAGTAGTGATTAGGGTTTCCTTAAATGGTTGCATGTATTTGGTCCAGATCGTAGTCAGGTCTGGACATTCATTTATGGAATGTAGTCATAGAAGTATGGTGTCGTAACTGATATAGAAATAACACTAAGGCGGTGGTGAGGATAAGATCGTAGAGCCCTCACTTTGTAATTAGAAAACTTGAGAGAGAAAGATCTCTGGGTAGAGAGGTCTTAGAAGAAGCATAAATCAAGATAGAGTTAGGAGAGGAGAAAGAATTGAGACTCTGTCATAGTCCAATCTATGTACACATTTGTAAACATATACTCATCTTAATACAAAGAAAATTCATTTTTCATGCACACGACATGTTTATGAACTATCTGTATTATGTGAATGCTATATGTGTGTTAATGTGTTGTAGATGTATGATAGATTTCATTTGCAGTCAAAAGATAAATTTCATTCTCTTTTTTTGAGTTTGAAGTATCATTATGTGTTCTTTAGGTTGTGAAAGGAGTGCACAATAGAACATTTGAAGTTATGTAGCCAGCGCAAGGAATGCACATCTGAGCTCTGCGGAGTTAGGGAAGAATGTGCGAGGAGGGTGCAACAGAGTGATAAGAAATTGAGAAACCTCAAGGTTACTGAATACCTTAGAGGATGAATATGTGAAAAGAAGGAACAAAGAGACATATTTACTGAACACTCTATAAGGAAGAGATCTCCAAGGTCTGCATCGAGCAAGGAGAATGCTAGGAGGGCGAGAATAATTTATTTTCAAGAAATCCTTTGGATCTGAGTTTGATGAAATCCCAAAAATGCAAGGACTGTGTGGGAGATCAAAATCTTTGAGGAGATCAAGATCAGAAGGAATAAAGCAAGGAGTGCGTGGGTGACAGACTTATTATAAGTCCTAAATATTAGGAGAGACAATGATTATAAAATGCAGATGAGACATAAGTAGTCAGTCTTGCAAAGGAACCAAAGTCCAAGGCATTTGAAACATTGGAAATATTCCAAGTCAAGGAGAAATTGAAAGATCAAGAGGAGGAGTGTCGACAACCATTATATCAGGCTGTAGAGGAAAATATTTGGACTATTGAATCTCATGTCCAGACACCCAGAAGAGTGTGCAAGAGGAACGATATCTCAGCCATCAGATCAGAGTGCATGGAAAAACAATCGTTGGATCCAGAGGAACAGACACAAGGTTTACACCCTTTGAAGGTGCATGGGAGAGAAGAATTTGCGAAGTCCCAAGTTCCAAAATCATCGGGACCACCCATCGGAAGGGACAATCCCAAGTTCCTAAATCATCAGGACCATCCATCGAAAGGGACATATGGTGAGAGATCAACATTTCGCTGACTCACAGAAGGGAAAGGTCAAGGGGGGGAATCGTGATAACTCATGGGGCTCGAGTTCATGATTTTATAGTGGCCGTCATATCCATAGGAGTGCCATACATTGATTTGGTGCTTCAAAATATTGACATTTCGGTAGTCAGGATCGAGCGCGATTTGATCATAGTCATCGATCGAAGGAAGATCACAGATCGTACATATGGTCTTGTCAGGAGTTTGTAACTCAGGGAATCAGAGGTAAGAGTTTTGGGAACTCGTGAAATCCGAGTTTGTGATTTGATCTAAGCCATCGGATTGAGGAGAGCATGGGTCGTTGATTGTCCAGGGAGATATTGAGAGTTTAGATATTAGGAGAAGGGAGGTGAGCGTTCCTCCAACTTCCCGAAACATGAAGTCCCGATACACGAAGGGGGAAGCAGGACTGTCGGATCACAGGGATCGTGAGTCATCAACCTGACGCAAGCGGAGCTTGGATTCAAAAATTTGGGTATCAAAAGGATGAGAAAGAAAGCTATTGGGAGTTCCCAATATGTGAAATTTCTATGTTCTTGGAAGATTGGCCCACGATCATAGAGAAGGGTCACATCGATGAAGGAGAATAGAGGGGTTAGCATGCCCTAGGCTTTTGTTGGGAATTCAGAGGTCGGGAGATTCAGGGTGACTCACATGAAAAGACCCGATACACAAAGTCAGGAGGCACCTTTTGATTAGGTGAGTGGTCATAGTTGTGGTCATGTCAAGGAAAGGGCTTATCCAGAGAAGAGTTAGCACCCGTTTGGAATTGAGGTTTGAACAATGCTCAGGAGAGGACCCGTAGGTCTCATACACCTTGGGTATTTCAAGAAAGGACCTGTGTAAGTGGGTTTGGGGTCTAGCAGAGACCCGGAGAGTCAATCAAACTTAGTTTCTTGATCGATCCAAGACTGGGACGTCACACAACCCTTAGGAGAGAAGGGGGTTCTGCATCAAGTAGTTGATCAGAGTTGGTTTTTGTCTGTAGATTTCAGGTGAAAGTGAAAGAGGAGGAGACATTTATTTTGTTTGTAGACAACAAGCAAAGGGGATATGGTGAAAGGAAATGACCCGATAACATCAGGTAGTATCATAAATATATTTTTTCCTGTAGATAACGGGTGAAAGGAAGGCAGAGTTATGATTCTCTGTGAGGAGGTTATTTCACGAGTGCATCAACAAAACTCTAAACAACCAGGTGAGTTGTAAGAGAAGATGGAGATTCTCTCAGGTGTAGAGTAATCCCTAGGCTTTCTAGAAGGGTAGGTAGAAGGAAGAAATGGATACTAAAGGCCATGATCATGGTCAAAGAGAAGGACTCAAGAAGAAATGCAATCGAGAGATGGATCTGGAGCAACTGACATTAAAAATGAAGCAAGATTCTAAAATGCATTGGGTATATGAGTGGACCATGATGAAGAAGGTTTAGTGGTCAGTCAAGAGATTGTTGGCAAGAGGACAACAACAACTCTTATAGAGGTGGATGAGGTATGTCGAAAGCCTCATATATGTAGAAGAAGTGATTCACATCTATGAACTAGAAGTTGGGAGACACCTTAGTGATGAGGAGGAGGTGAGATTAGATAAAGATCTCATAAAATGCCAGGGGATCAAAGTTGGATTTTCACATTTCCAGGTGGGAAATGAAATGAGATCATTGGAGGATCTCATAGACTGTTAGGAGGACATCAGTGGAAATTCATATTTCCAAGTGGACAATGATATGATATCGGTAGAATATTTCATCAACTGCCAAGTGGGCAGAAATGGACTTTCAAGTTGTAAGGTGGGAAATAGAAAGAGATCAATGGAAGGTATCGTGTACTTTCAGAGGAGTAGTACTGAAATTTCAAATTTCCAGGAGGGAAATGAGATGGGATCAGTTGATCTCATATATTTCCAGGTGGGCATAAGGGAAATCCCAAATTTCTAGCTGGGAAAGGGGAAATAAATGAGACTATTTGAAAGTATCAGGGGATCAGAATTGAGTTCAGGTCAACAAGAAGTGTTGATGGATAAAGATTCATGTGGGTTTGCAAGCAATGTGTATGAAGATGATGAGAAGTTGAATATTCTCACCATACAGGAGGAGGATCAGAGGAGAATCTTGATCATTGGGGGAATTCAGATATTCCTACGAGATAGCCCAGTTGAGGGCAAAGTGTGTGAAGAAGGAAAACCAACAGTGATTCTCTTGATGAAGGAGAAGATTTCAGAAGCTGCCTAGGGAGGAGAGGAAGAAATGGAGTAGACACTGATGTCTACTCGAGCATAAGAAGAAGAGAATTCAAAAGAATGGCTCAAAATTTTCAGCCAGGAAGTTTAAACAAAGATGACTGCAGCACTGGATCCTGTAGCAGAAAGAGAAATAGACAGCATAGACCTTGTTGATCTGCATGCATTTGGAAGACCTAGAGATAAGGGTAATGGTGCAAATCCAGTGCATCCATTATATTAGATTGAAGACATATGGAGGAGCATACCAGCCAGAGGAGAAGCTAGTAGAAGTTGGACTTGAGCCAATGAAAGAGGAGCTGATAGAAGAAACCAACATGCCAGTGGAGGAGACTGAGCAGTAGTTTAGTCAAGAGGAGAGTGCAGAACTGAATTTTCAGAAGGGTGGCAAGATAATGCCACAAAAGAAGAAGAAAATGATATGGGGGATCAATATGATATACCCACTAATAAGAAAGAGTTGCAGCTGAGAAGACTTCATAAGAAGATCCAACCACTGGAGTAGCTGGATAAGCTGATAGAGGAGATCATGAAGCTGATGATGAGGTTAGCATAAGAACCAGTCAGAAAAGGAGAGATGAATAGAGGAGAACCTTCCATAGTAGCAGGAAGGAAGGAGAAGATGACACAACAAAAGTAACAACATCATAGCTGGAGAGGAGCAAGAGGACAGCTCCAAAAAAAAGTTTGGGATCCAGGAGGATTTCAACACTAGAGAAGAGGAGATCATTTTTTTCCTAGTAGTGGAGTATGATGTAGGAGCATCAATCCACCATATAAAATGCACCAAAACACCAATATGCAGACGCGCAATGAGAAAGGGAGAGGCATCGACCCTCCCATTTTTAAATTTTGAATAAAATTCTATATGTATTTTTGCGTGTTGTAAGGATGATAAATGCCACACCATGCCTTTGTATAGGTAGTGGTTATGGTTACCTTAAGTGGTTTCTTGTAGTAGGTCCAAATCATAGTTAGGTCTGGACATTCATTTATGGAATGTAGTTGTAGAAGTATGGTGTCATAACTGAGATAACAACAACACTAAGGCAGTGGTGAGGATTATCTCGTAGAGCCCTCACTTTGTAATTAGCAAACTTGAGAGAGAGATATATCGAGGTAGAGAGGTCTTAGAAGAAGCATAACTCAGGATAGAGTTAGGAGAGGAGAAAAAACCGAGAATCTGTCATAGTCCAGTCTATGTACATTTCTAAACAGATATTCATCTTAATACAAAGAACACCAGTTTTTCCTACACACGATGTGTTTATGAACTATCTGTATTCTGTGAATGTTATATGTGTGTTAATGTGTTGTACATGTCTGATAGGTTTCATCTCTAGTCAGAAGATAAATTTATTTCTCTTTGTTTGAGTTTGAAGTATCATTATGTGTTCTTTATGCTGTGCAAGGAGTGCACAACAGAACATTTGAATTTATGTAGCTAGCACAAGGAATGTGCATCTAAACTCTTCAGATTCAGGGTAGAATATGCCAGGAGGGCGCACCATAGTGATAATAACTCAAGGAGGAACCTTAAGGTTACTGAATACCTTAGAGGAGGAATCTATACAGAGAAGGCACAAAGAGACAGAGTTACTGAACACTTTGTAAGAAATATCTCTAGAAGGTGTGCATCGAGCAAGGGGAATGCCAAGAGGGCGAGAAGAATTTATTTTCAAGAAATCCTTCGGATCTGAGCTTGAAAAAATATGATAAATGAAAGGAGTGCATGGTAGATCAAAATATTAGAGGAGATCAAGATCAAAAGGAATAATGCAAGGAGTGCATTGGTGATGGACTTATTCTAGGTCCTAAATCTCAGGAGAGACAACGTCTTCAAAATGTAGATGAGACCCAAGTAGTCAGGTTCAGAAAGGAACAAAAGGTTGAGGCCTTTGAAACATTGGAAATCTTCCATGTCAGGGAGAAATTGAAAGCTCATGAGGAGGAGTGTCGATACCCATCAGATCAGGTTGCAGAGGAAAAGATCTGGACTGTCGAATCTCATGTCCAGACACCCAGAAGAGTGCGTAAGAGGAACCAGATCTCAACTGTAAGATATGAGCACATGGACCAACAGTCATTGGATCCATAGGAATGAACATGAGGATTAAACCCTTTGAAGGTTCATGGGAGAATGGAATTTGCAAAGTCCCAAGTTTCGAAATCAGCGGGACCATCCATCAGAAGGGACAGTCCCAAGTTCTGAAATCATCAGGACCATCCATCGGAAGGGACACGTGGTGAGGGATCAATATTTTGTTGACTCGTAGAAGGGAAAGGTCAAGGGGGAGAATCATGAGAACTCATAGGGCCTGAGTTCATGATTGGATAGTAGCCATTAGATCCAGAGGAGTGCGAGCCATTTATTTGGTTCTTTGAATTATCGACATTTTGAGAGTCAGGAGTGAGCATGATTTGATTGCAGTCGTCGATCGAAGAAAGATTCTGGACCGTAGATCTGGTCTTGTCGGGAGTTTGCAACTCAGGTAATCAGAGGTAAGTGTTATGGGAACTCACAAAATCTGAGTTCACGATTTGATCTGATCCGTCAGATTAAGGAGAGTGTGGGTCCTTGATTTTCCAGGGAGATATTGAGAGTTCAGATATTGGGAGAAGGTTGGTGAGCAGTTCTCCAACTTCGCGAAATGAAAAGTATCGATACGTGAGGGGGAAAGCATGATCATTGCATCATGGGGATTGTGAGCTATTGATCTAATGCAAGAGGATCTCAGAGTCATAACTTTGGGTATCGAAAGGACGAGAAAGAAAGCTATAGGGAGTTCCCGATATGCAAAATCACTATGCGCTCAGAATATTGGCCCATGGTCATAGCGAAGGGTCACATCGGTGAAGGAGAATAGAGGGGCTAGCATGTGTTAGGCTCCTGTCGAGATTTCATAGGTTGAGAGAGTCAAAGTGACTCACATGTGAATACCCGATACGTGAAGTCGCGACGTGCCTTTTGATTAGACGATTGGTCATAACCGTGGTCATGTAAAGGAAATGGATTAGCCATAGAAGAGCTAGCACCCATTTGGCATTGAGGTTTGAACAACGCTTAGGAGAGGACCCACGGGTCTCATAAAACTTTCATATTTGGAGAAAGGAATTGTGTAAGGGGGTTTGGGGTCTGGAAGAGACCCAGAGAGTCAACCAGACTCAGTTTCGTGATCGATCCTAGACCAGGAGGTCACACAACCCTTAGGAGAGAAGGGGGGTCAACATCAATAGGTAAGGGAGTGGGGACATGAAACAAGTGGAAGTGTCATGGAGAAAATTGGTATAGATAGTAGGAGGTGAGAGGGGAGATGTGATAGGCTCGACGATGGGAGGAGGACATGTTTGGGTAGATAATAAGGAGCGGCGAGACAGGGGAAGGGATAGGCATAAGAGAGTGCTAGTTGAAAATAGGTGGTAGAAGGAGCGAGCAGTGGTAAGGGAGAGCTGTAAGTGATCTACTCGGAGAGGGATGGTAGTGGTAAGAGGTATTGAGTGGGGGGGGGTTTGCGTTAACGAGGGAGTGCCACGATAGTGGGGGGCCCTCTCTCAAAAATCACCAACTCGAACCCCCCCCCCCTTGTTAAAGGTAGAATGTCGAGGGGGGGGTCTGATATGGATCTTGAGCCATAGATATAAGTGCACCAATATCAACCGATCAGATCCATGCACCTCTTACCAATCGTGCCAAAAGGTCACATCATTCATTCGACTTAGGATAGAAACCCTTTTCTGGGTTTTTTTCCCACTTTCTTTCATTTCTTTTGCCAAAACACCTCTTCCTAGGGAAAACACCCCCAATCAACAATCTGTGTTAACATTAGGCTCCATGGGGGATAGAGTCCTCCCTGTGAGGCTCTAAAAACTCTTCTGTAGATTTTGGTTCCTTTACTGTTGGGTTGGAGTCATGTATAAAACTGAAAACAAAAGAAAAAAAATATTTACAAGGACATGGGAGCCACTCATGGCTTAAGTAATGAAGTTCTTCAGAAAATCCCCATTTGCAGGGCCACTAAAAACTTCATCACCCTCCATATTCCACAACCTGTAAGTGTTATTTGGAAATTTCTCAGACATTTTGAAGGGTCTGATCCACAAGGCTTTGAATTTACCATTCTTTCCCCTATCCTTCCTAGGTGCATCCCACTTGAGTATTATATCTCCTAGTTATAAATCCTCTTTACTGCTCTTCCTGTCAAATGCCTGCTTGATCTTTTGTTGATGTTCATGTGCTTTATCCAGCATCTTCTCTCTAGTCTGTTGTACTTTAGCAGCTGGTATATTCTTCTGATCATATCATCAGGCTCCCCTTGGTAGTCTTGGAAGAATTTCTCCACCGGAAAGGCGAGGGGAGAAGGAAAGATGGCCTCAGTACCATACCCAAGTTGGAAAGGAGAGACACCCAAATATCTCTTTGTTGTCACTCTGTCAACCCATAGAGAAAATTTTATCTTTGAATCCCATGCTTTCTTGTTATCCTCTAGCAGGATTTTGATAATATTTATAAGGATTTTGTTAGAGGATTATGCTAGTCCATTTCCTTGGGGATAGTAAGGAGTTGAGTGAATTAGAAAAATTCCAAAATTTTCACAAAACTTGATCAAAGGTTCAGCCTTGAAACATGCAGCGTTGTCAGTGATGATTTTGTTTGGACAACCAAATATTTCTATAATGTCTTCAAAGAAACCAAAGATTACCTTGTGAGAATCACTCCTTGTGGGGATAGCTTCTATCCACTTGGTGAAATAATCTATTGCGGTTAATATCAATCTGCGTTGACCACTTGAAATAGGACGAATTTCCCCAATAAATTCTAGGCCCCACTATTTAAACGGTCCTGAAGCTACCACAGGCCTCAATGGAAAAGACTTGAGTTGCTACTTCCCAGCAAATTTTTGACATTTAACACAAGCCCTAATTTTCGCACAGACATCAGTGAATAGAGTAGGCCAAAAATACCTAGCCCTGAGAATTTTATAGGCTGTAGCTCCCCATAAGTGATGTCCCCTACATAGGCTGTCATGAAAATCCAACATAATGTTTTGGGCCTCTTGTGGGTCCAAACATCTCAACAGAACTCCCATAGGGTCTTTCCAATACAAAACCTAGTCAATAAGGCACTATTTAATTGCTTTGAGATTAAGAGATATTGCCTTACTTTTCCCCATACCATCGAGAGGTCACAGCTCCTGCAGAAATAATATGATGTCTTCATACCAGATGCATCCTGCCAACGGAGGGTTGACTTGTGGCCCTGAATGAGACAATTCTTCTTGTTAATTTTTTTAGTATTCTCTGATGAAGTTGACCCCCAAAGCCTTGCAATTAGACTCAACCAGTAACTTAGCTAAATATTGGCCTTTGACTAGTTTGGTAGGCTTTATTTACATATAAAAATCAAGGATTTTGGCAATCCACTTGCTCCTTTGTCCATCTAGGTCTGGTTGAATGAGAATGTCCTTCACAGAAGCTGAATGAACATATGCAATGATATTTGAATGTAGAACATAAAGTCTAAAATATTTGAGAGCTCTTACCAAGGCATAGGCTTGCTTATCCATGATTTCATATTTCATCTATGCATCTCTTAGTGCTCTACTGAAAAATGAAATAGGCTGCTCCAACCCTTCAACGTTTTTTTGTAATAAAACAGTTGCCACTGTATCAAAAGAAGAAAAAGAAAAAATATGAAAATATTTTGAGTAATCAAGACTAATAAGCATAGGTGCCTTAGTCAAGGCCTTCTTGATTTGTTCAAAATAATTTCTGGACTCGACAATCCATTTTACTTCATTCCCCTTCCTAAGCATGGTTGTTATGAGCTTTATCATTTCAACAAAATTGGAAACAAACCTCCTCATGAAATTATTTTTTCCTAAGAAAGAATGAACTTCCTTCCTAGATCTCAGGATTGACAAGGCTTAGATTGATTCTACCCTTCTAGGATCAATCCTAACTCCCTCAGCTAATACTATGTGCCCCAATAATTTCCCCTCTTTCATGGAAAATAATGATTTCTTAGGGTTTAAGGAAAGGCCAAATTTCCTGCATTTAAAAAATACCCTTTTCAAATGTTCATGATGTTCTTTATCAGACTTGGAGAAAACTATAGTGTCATCCAAATAGATGACCACAAATTTATCCCTTTCTCCAATGAAGGAAATGTCCATGGCTCGCTGAAAGGTTACCCCTGCATTCATCAATCCAAAGGGAATCTTATCATACATGAATGTACCCCAAAGAGTGGTGAAGGTGGTTTTTTCTCTATCTTCAGGCAAGATAGAGATTTGATTATATCCAGAAAACCCATCAATCATCGAAATCCTAGATGCCCATGTAACCTTATGAAATCTTTGTTCCATCTTTGGAAAAAGGGTAATTGTCCTTATTAGAGCTTCTGTTCAAGTTCCTGAAATCAATACATAGTCTAATTTTGCCATTCTTCTTTCTTAATGGGACCAGGTTATCCACCCATTCATAATATCTCAAAGGGACAACTTTTTAGGCATCCAACAACTTCTTTACCTCCCTTTCCATAATAGGCAACAACATAGGATTTATTTGTCTTAATTTCTGCCTAAATGGTTTGGCCTCCTCTTTTAGTGGGATATTGTGCTCAATGAAACTTGTGTCATATGTTATGAGGTCTTCATAGGTCCAAGAAAACATATCAGCAAATCCCCTCAATAGCTCAACATACTTGGCCCTTTGCTCCCTTGACAGGATGCTTGACAGGTTGACGAACTTTGGATCTTTCTCTGTGCCAATATTAAACTCAGCTACCTCAACATCTTTATCTGCAGCGTTACCCTTTTCTGCCACATCTTTTCTGTCAAATAATATTTCCAAAGGAACTAGTCCCTTTGGGATATGATTGCTAGGAAAATGAACTGTATGATGATTAGCAATTTTTTTTAGAAAAACATATGCATGAGGATTTATTTTAGAATCAAGATATTGATCAATGTGTAGTGTAGAAAACTCATCAATAGTTTCCAAGAACTTATTGATTTCAAGGTCATCCTCGAATACTTTCCAATTAGTAACATTGTCAGGTATAAAGGGTCTATATTTCACTTCTACATCATAGCTGAGTTTAGGTGACAAAGGGATTCTGAAATTGCTTGCTGGAGCAACCAAAGAATCAACCACTTTGTTCTCCTCTCTCGGAATAAATGAAATGTTGAAATCTAGGAAGAAACTATCAATTAGGTCCCATGCTTTATTCCTATAAGATCTGATTCTAGGATGCTTCACTTGATAAATGTTTATGATCTAATGGATAATTAACTCAACATCCCCAAACACTGATAGCTCTTCAATCCCCATATCTTTTGCAGCCCTTAAACCCAAAAAAAGAGCTTCATACTCTGCCACATTACTGGTGGCTTTGACTTCTAACTTGTATGATAGAGATATAATTTCTTAAACAAGAGAAACAAGGACTACCCTGACACCAACACCTTCCCTAAAATATGCTCCATCAAAGAAAATTTTCCAAAGAGAGGTAATCGAAGGAAATAAGATAGATCCCAAATCATTATCAAGTGAAAATATAGGATGGTTGGTGGGGTCAGATTCATCACTGCGAATGTAGGCCAGCTGATCTTCTCTGTACAGTCTTCTATGCTCCCCTCCAAACACAGGTATGGTAGCATATGGGAGTTCCATCTGTAATGTTCCTCCAAGTCTTTTAATACAATATCTTGACAAGAGCATGCCAAAATTGGGAGGAACATCGACCACCATGATATCCATGACCACACTTTTCATGGGAAGCTGAAACAAGGTCACAACTAGATATTTGATGACCCCAGGGAACTATACCTTTCTTGAATCAAAAGAATACAAATCATGATAAGATTTTTTTATTTCTAATACAAGCTTGTCCATGACAGTTTTGGGCATGAGATTATGAGATGGCCCTGAGTCGATCAAACAATTATGCAACACCTTGTCATGTATGTTCAGTGAGGTGTAGAAGGGAGGGGATGAATCATATATGTCTTCTATCAAGGGACCTAGAATGACTACTGGATTTTCATCTTGAAGGTTTACCCAGTCTGTGAAAAAATATGAAGACTCAGGCTGAAATAGATTAGAGAGGGATATTTTAAACTCCTCATGCTTGAATAGCTCTGAAAGGGGTACAAGGATAATAATCTTTTGAATCTCATGCTCAAATTTGAAAGAAGAGGGGGGATTTAGAATTTCTCTTACTTATGGGACACAATTTTTAGCAATAGGTGAGGGGTTTTGTGACTTTTTCTCCTTGTTGTTGTTTATTGCATCTTTGGCAAGCTTATCTTCTCTAGGAGGTTGATCAGGGATGTTCGACTTCCCTTCTTTCTTCTTAGACATGAGATTATATTTATTGGGATTACTATTGGTCTTATCCCCTTTACTCAACTCATTTATTTGGATGTCCATGAGGGACTCCCCATATGTAGATTGAGTTAAATGGTTAAATGGGGAGGTGTCTCCAAGAAAATGGATTTATGGGTCAAGATATTCTTCCTCTCCTTATACTTCAGCGACAAGATTATTTTGAAGAGGGTTTTGGATTTTTTGATCATCCCTATCTCTGCTTCTAGGTTCCCTCTGGAAAATATGAGGAGCATTGTTTGGTCCTCTGAAGTTACCTCTGCTATCAGCATTTGGGGCACTCTTATAACTCTGCTTCCCTTCAACTTTAATCTTCTCCATTTCTTCAGAAAGAGAATTTACCATCTTGGTCAACTCATCCACTTGAGGGTGGGATGCAGAGGAACCGAAGGTTGAAGCTTCAGATCTCCCTCTTCCTCAGTCTCTATCAGTTTTATTTATGAGTCTGTCAACTGCCAACACATTAGATTCTACTTCTAGGGATGCATCTTGCATATGATGCAAGGAAGTAGCTCTTATTTTTCTTAATAGGAGGAATAAATCGGGATCAAAAGCAATAGCATAAGTAATTTTAGCATAGGCTTTTGTAGGCTTTATCTCAACTGGGATCTTATTGTATATTTTGTTGAATCTTTTGGAGAAATTTGAGATAGACTCTCCCTCTTTTGTTTTTAGGGAACCAAACTCTATGATATAGTACGTAAAGTATTTTTTATCCCCCCACTGTCTCAAGAAGACATAATCTAAAGCCTTAATCCCATCAATGGATCAGGGGGTTAATCCTCTAAACCATTTTCTATCATCAAGGCTTTGGACAAAAACGCTCATCCACACATCCTCATTTTCAATATTCAAAGTGTCTACATAACTATAGAAGGAAGCAAGGTTCTCTTCAACAATTATGTCTTCTTCTCCAGTGAACTTGGGCATGTATTTCAGGTAATCTCTAGCAGGGAGAGCATTCATGGGATGAGGTAAGATGATATGTGCATATCTTGTAGCCACTATCGAATCCATTCTTGTTCCAGGGGGATTAACACCTGCCATAGGGATGATAGATGGAGGAGAACTAGGAGGAGATGAAGTTCAGACAGGGGAGACTGGGTATGAGCTTCCAGGATGAAAGGGGAACAACAAAGGATTTGAAGTAAAGGCCACAAGGCTTGATTGAATATAGGTTTCCCTCTCTATAAAAGAAACGACTCTAACAGGGGGAGGAGTGGTAAAACTCATAGTGAGAAAATATTCTGAGGCCCTGGGTCTAAACAATGGTACAACTTTAGGGGAGATAGGAGTGATAATACTTTCTCCTTCCAATACCATACTAGGAGAGGAGAAGTCAACAGGAACACTCCCAAACTTTAAGCTTTGGGAAACTCCAACATATGGTATAACAGGAAAAGGAGAAGTAGATATCTGATTTTCGAAATGAGGATGGTGAAAATCATCATAAATACATGGTTCATCAATAGAAGTACCTCCTTGAAGGGTCTTTTCCTTTCTGATAATTTTCTCTGGGTTAGCTTCAGGTGTTGCTAAAGGAATTTGTGTATTAGACCTCTTATGTCTGCCTCTGGAAGCCACAACTGAAATAGTGGAGTCACCTCAATGGAGTCATCGAGTGCAAGCTGCAATCTTGAATGGTTCTTCTGTCAAATGCACCCTCAAAAAAATAATCTCTTTGTCATTCTATCCAGGGAAAACATTCAATTCATCCCCGGAAACGACACCATAAATGTTAGCACTAGAAGTCACCTATGGATTGCAACAGAGGTAAGCCCATTACCCATCATTTTTTATGTCACAATGAGTAAATTTAAGGGGGGTCTAATGGATGCAAGCTTAGGATAGTATCACTTTAACTCAAAAAACTGGGTTGGTATGTATAATCAGGTGAGGTCTCGATCTAAATTCAGTCAGTAAGTTGGGTATAGCGGTGCGTGGTAAGGAAGAATGTTGAGAGAGGTGTAGAGGTCTGCTATGGACATCTAGTCTTCTAGCAGCCAGGGGAGAGAAAAACTCAAAAGAAAAGATCCTCTTGTCTCAAAACTTCAAGAAACTAAAAACATCACAATAGCACTGTGATCAAACATACATTACAAAACCATTAAAGATCCTCCATGCCCGAGCATTCAATATCAGAGGAAACCGAGATGAGAAAGAATCCTGACTGTTATTAGACAAGAAGTATAAAAATGTCATACATAGCCATAGAACCAGAGGCTTTACTAAAACTTTACAAGCAAGAGCTTAGCTCAACCATCGACGCTAATAAAATATGAGAAAGACTCCTATATACTCGGAACCAAACAATAGAAGCTTGACGAGGCTTTGCATTGAAGGCATTATGTCTTCATTCTTCCTGGCAGAATGTGCATGTAATATCCTGTTAGACATGAGCTTCAGTTAGACACAATCGTGCTTCAAAACGGACCTGCAGAAGAGATGAATTACTGAAATCCTTCCTCGGGATTTCTATTTATGGTGGAAAGACGTTCAACCTCCACCACCTACCTCAATAACCACCTTTCTTGGGATTGGTAAGGCCCAAGTGAACTCTACATTTGTAGAACTTGGTGGCCTCTACGTTCTGCCATCTGGATCT
>JZKD02S1944126.1:2095296-2107654 GCA_000966675.3 Picea glauca | reverse complement strand
TAATGAATAAATGTTGAATGCTAATTGATGAGTTTTTGTGCAAGAGGGAAGTTTTGGGGAAAAGAGCCCCACACTCATTCACCCCCCCTCTAAGTGTGGTAGGTGTGTCCAACAACCTCTAGAGCCACCAATTAGTTGGTTGCACATTCAGTCAACATTTCCAACATGAAAGTTTCTTCAATTCCTTCGCGAGTTGGGAAATTTATTTAACCAATTTCACTCAGTCAACCATAGCATTTAAGTAGACTTCAAATTATACCAATTAAAGCTTTGAATTTTCGTAGATAGAGATTAGAATAAGGAAAAACTCATCCTTTTACCAAATTTCCAAAATTCCCCAAGATGTTTAACAACAACAATTGGGGCTTTGGCCCAATTTCACTTGGTTGCTCCTAGTTTCACCACAGAAACACCGTAAACATTCATTGTCAAACAATTTGCAAATGAAATCTTCCTGAAATTCTGTCAAGCAGTTTGCTTGAAAATTCTGTAATTTCACTTCTTCTCTCTGCTAAATGTCCCAGGTAGGCTCAGTGTTGAAAGTTGTTCTCTGATACCACTTTCTAACGTACCCAACCATTTAATTTGCACCACATCACGCAAAATTCTCTCATTATCAGATCTGATACCAATTTGTAACATCCCCATTATTAGGGACTCAACAAAAATTCTCTTGTAACGTTCCCAACGCTGAGCTAGGCCAAACCACGCAGAATCACAAATTCTGATACCATTAAATTAAATAAGAAAATCTACATATGAATAGAGTTAAGGGAAAATAATAACAACATGCATGCAACAATAAAAAATCATATATATAATTTAACAACAGAGATTCCATGATAGAAACTCAGAATTGAATACACAGAGTAATTGAAATAAACACATGAATGACATGTATCTCATGAAATAAACACCAATTGCATGTAGACCTTCCACATTCCTCCCATCCTTAGACCCCATTGATCATAACTCTCAACAATGAGTCACCCCCAAGTTGAGGCTATATTCCACATGGGTAAAGGGTTTCTAATCAGGCCAAGGTCTCTTTAACAACACACAAACTCAGACACATGTGCCAACACAAACTAACAACCTACATTCTCTCATTCCCCACGTGTTCGTCGCCCCTAGGAAGTGTGATCATTCTCTGCACAATAATCCTTTGGTTTCCCCACTTCCCTTCTGAGGCTTCAACAACATACCAGAAAAGAAGTATTAGAGCCCTGTAGCTGCAGTTTGGCAACTTGGGAAATCAATTCCCAATAGTTCTCTCATCTGGAGAGAGTTCTCATGGGCCTGACAAACCACTTCTTCAATTCAACTCTCAATCTAACAAAGATAGGTAAAGGTTCCCATTGCAGTCTAGTACCATAAGGCAAGATTCACATCTACCTCTATGAAGGAACATTCCCCCCTTCTCACTGTGTCCCCAAACATATATGTGCATGTGTATTTTAAGACACTTGGCACCCAAGGGATTCCCTTATCCCTACTTTAGAACTTAGGATATATTCATATCCATTAGTTTAGCTTTAAGAAATACTAAAATAATATTCCATTGGGATGAATACCCCTAGCTTATCCCCTTCCTAGACTCTTATCCCCCATTTCCCTTTCTAGTGGAGTTTATCCCCCCATACTCTTTTACATGGTTAGTCTGCAACAATGGTGTGTTTTCATTAATAATATGAGTGTTTACATATTACAATAATAGGCTCACTAGACTTTAGCATGTAGTCTCTCCAGCCTATTAATCACATAAGCCTTATAGTCTATAACAACCTGGCTCACTATTCTATAAAAAAATTACATTTATATGTACAACTAGGGTTCGGCCTAGGGGTATTACAAATATAAGCCAAATTATTTCCTATAACTCCCTATAATATAGGGAATTCCTATTTTTAGGAAATCCCTATATTATAGGGAGGCATAGAAAATAGGGCATGGGGAGAGCTGGGTAAAAGGTAAAATGTAAAAAATTAAAAATATGTACATATAAGGACAGTTGAGGTTAAATAATAATAATAATAAATAAATAAAAAGGAAAAAAAAATGAAGAATATGAAGACTTGAAATACAAATGTGTACAACAACACACTTCACACTAGGTCTTAGTGTGAATTATTATTATTTTTTATCCTTATACAATAAATTAAATAATTTACAAAAAATAAAATAACTATACAAAATTAAAATCAATTATTTATATAAATATATACAAAATAAAGAAAAATAAATAAATAAAATGATACAATATAATTACAAAAATGAGAAAAATTATATATATAGGCAAGTTGAAGTCGCACACCACCTAGATTCCACTATTTGTGGTTAGTAGGATGTCAATGTGGTAGCTAGCATGTCCTAAGGGGTAACATGTCTTAGCTTGTGATTGCATGGGACTTGAGAGGGCCCTACTTAAGAGAGGAGTAAGGATGGAAGGAGCACCAACGATGAGGGATCATCGATGATGAGGAGGTGCTAGACTACAAGGGATCACCAACAACAAAGAAGTATCTAACGACAAGGAGTGTTGATGACTAGGGATCACCAACGATGAGGGAGAATGGAAGAATTGTTGAGAATGATGGATCACCTATGACGAGGGAGGATGTGTGTCAACACCTGGTAGGATAAGTCCTAGTGTCATGTGATGACATGTATATCCTCGTCAGTCCACATGTCAAGATGAGAATGGGTCCACCTATCATTTGGGTGACAAGTTTTGGGAGTGCCATGTGTCTGAGGAGATAGCATGGCAGCTGATTGAGGCTCGGGTTGGTTAACTGTCGGCTAAATCGAGTCACCGAGGGGACAAGGACCGTCGATCTCTAGCTTATGAGAACCATTGGATCTATCATCGTCTTGGAGTGGTGTCGGGGCGGTCAAAGACCATTGGAGAATATAGATATGATTATGAAAGAGGATAGGTGGCATCGTTGTCAAAGGATGGATTTGGAAGAGTCCAAGTTCTAGGGGGAGGGAAGCTCTCACGATGAGAAGGACATACAACTTTGTCATCAGGGAATGCAGTTCGAAGACTGGGAGGATGTGAAGCAGGTAGATCCTGATGATGATGAGCATAGGTAATGGGTTCTACATAATAACCATGTATAATGACCCAAGTGATATGGAATCACATGGATACCACATGGCAGTGAGGTGGAAAGGTGAGTGAAGACTTAGGAAACTTCAGGAAGCCATAAATTTTGATATGAAACATGTATTCAAGTATGGTTATAGGCATTGGAAAGATACAGAATATAAAAATACTACTACTAAGTTTAATTAGAGATAATAATATAAGAAAAGAGAGGGAAAACTCAATAAATAAAGGGAAGGATAAAAGGGGAAGAAGATCAAAGGATTCCCCCACATATATCTCAATCTTAGAGCAACCGTGAAAAAGGATATCATGCTAACCCATTCCTGCAACCATAGAAAGACACAAAATAAGTTATGCGACTAAAATTACATTCACTAACACATGAGAAACATAATGTTTCCTCACCTTTAAATTTTTTTATGAACAAGTACTAAAAGGGAAGAGAATGAGGAGGAGAGGTTTTTTGAAGGTAATCATCTATGATCTGGATTAAATAACTATCATGCATCTAATATGCATCACATAGAAAGTATTAGTGACCTCATGATTCAATTTAAGAGTTGTACAATATACGCAAGGAAAAAGATGAATATGTCAGGCACCACATGCTACCACGAGTATGTAGACTTTAAATAAGTAACTCAAAAAAAATGTTAGTAACCCACATAAAAATCATTCAAGACATACACTATATTATCGAACCATACAATCACATAAGAGTCATGAACACATCCAAAATTATAAGATCAGAAGACGCACTCAACCACTATCAAAGACAATCATCAACCAAGATCAAACCCCCAAATTCGCTCAAGGTAGGAAAAAATAGCATAGGCTCCAGCAGGAAAGAATTAGGAAATATGATCAAAATTTTAGTAGGGGACCCTTTTCCTTTCGCTTGTAAAAGAAAAAAGTAAAAAGGGTGTTTGTTGTGGCCACAAAAAATGGTGACTCACTAGAAGAACCAACTATCTCTTTCAATAGAAGTCTAGGGCCTATACTTCAAATCTGAATTTTAGAAATAAGTTCAACAAACTTCAAACAAATTTCTGATAATCATGGGTACCACAATGATTCCAAAATTCTAAAATATATAAACCAATATTTATAGTACTTGTAATATAACACACCCTTTTCAAAGAGGCAAATAATGAGAAAAAATATTTTACTAGTTGTAAACTTCAAATTAGTTTTGGTTCAATCATGGGTTTTCACTTTTAAAATAAGAAAACATATACCTCAGTGTGTTCCTCATCTCTCTTTTCCTTGCATTTCTTTGCTTCCAGTGAGCATCCATAGCCCCGATGAAGTTACCTCGTTACTATACAAGTATGGTCTTGCTTCCAACATGTGTCCATAGCCCCAATGGGTTTACTTGTACTTCCCACACTATTAATAGTTCTTTCAACTCACTTTTTTATTTCATAAAATGTTCACCATTTTAGATTTTAGATATAGATATGCATATTCACATAGGGTGTGAAGAAAGTAGGGTGATATGAGAGTTTATTTGATTTTCTTGGTAGACGTTATGCATTTCATTTTAACCCATAGGTCTCCCCAAAAGCTATAATAGTATTGGCCATTTTATCAATGTGTAGTGGATGGAGCTCAAAGAAAAGAGTGGATAAACACTTTCTCATACTTATGGATTATCATTGTATGCTCGACAGGCACATGTGTTCCACCATAAATGTCAGTCTATACCTACAATTGAGAATTTTATAAATGTTCATTTAGATAGAGAAGTCCATGTATCTTATGACATGTAAGAAAAATATTCAGCATGTGACCATAATTGACCAAACTGTCACCAAAATTTAAAGAGAAATCCTCAAGAGAGGCTAAGAGTCAAATCAAATTAGGGGAAAATGCCAACAATCAAATCGAAAGATGGAATTAATATGTACAAGTATAAAAAGGCACTGAAATCCAAAATCAAATTCATGGAAACAAAAATTAAACTAAGGGATCTAAAGCTAAACGGTCAATCATCAAAAGAGAAAGAAAATTAACTGAACAATAAGAAGAAAACCCAGCGACAAACAATAAATCTATTGTAGAAAAAAAGAGAGCATTTTCAGTGAAAACTCAAAAAAAAATCCAAGGGAAATAACCTATCAATAAATGGTAGCCATTCGATATCAACCCCAACAAAAAAAACTCTGAGAGTTTTAAATCTGAAATGAAAAACAAACCAGATTACATGAATTGATGATTTAGTGTTTTGTGATATAATTCTCCAATCCAATTGTTACATGCAATAAAAAACGTTTATGGGAACCTAGCAAAATGGGTTAGTGTAGATGCTTAGTCAAAATAACTTTTCAAAAGCCAGTTTCATGTAATATTCCATAACCCAAATTCTCTTAAGATTTGTTGGCATAAGCAATTCCTGTGCAATTTTAAAAACATTGAATTTTCCGATAACGAAAATTACATTTCATATTTCTCACTCAAGCACCATTTTTTCTTTTCTATAAAAGATCATCAATAACCACATAGATCCCAATAATTCAATCTAATAATGAAAAAAAAGAAAATCAAAGTTATGGAGGTCATCAAAATAGTCATTAAAATGACTCCAAACAATGACTAGAACATAAAACAATATGAGAGTAAATGAATGGGAATACATTTCTGATCAGTTATTGAGTTGGTGAAAAAAATGTCACAAAAGAATATGAGCATCCAAGTTTATATTAACACTTCCCTAAGTTTCCTTCATTTCAATAGAAAACATTCTAAGCTACTAGCTTCACAAACCATTTTCTTGATGTTCATACAAAAGATAATGTTGTGATCATCTCTCAGGTAGTTCGGGAAGAAGTCCTCCTCTCAAATGACTGAATTATTAAAATGAAATTAATCCAAATAAAAAAGTAAGGACCGGAATAAAAACTAATTCTAGGAAAAACATGCTAAGCTAAAATAAACTTAAACTAAGTTGGTTTTCATAAAACTCTATGTGAAGTCCAATGAAGTTATCAAGTATTCATTAGTTGTCCATTTAATCAAATATCACAACCTTCTCCCTAAGATATGCGCAGTATGTTCTTTCCCTCAAAATTTCTTTTACCAAATGACTTCAACGTCATGATTGTTATGAGATTTGGATCTCTGGACACAATGTCGTTTATATGAATTCATAGTAAATCAAATTAAGCAAACAACACCATAAGACTTCAATCCCATCCATTTTTTATGATATCAATCCACCAAAAAACATTATTTATAAAATTCATATTGAAAACTTAATGAATTGGTAGTACTACAATCGAGCCTTCTGTCAATTATTGGATTGGGGAATAAAAAGATGGGTTCTCAAGCAATTTTCTGAAAAGCATATCAAAAAAATATTTAAATTACCATGTTGTCCAGAATGTCAAAAACGTGTTTCCAGGCATCCTGAAAGAATATCTCTTGGTGATGTATAAGAGAGGAATCTTGTGTGAAGAAAGATACAACGTAACAGGAAGACTCGTACTTAAAATACCCATTGAACAGAGCATAGGGAAATGACAGCCAATGCCTAAAAATTAAAACTAAAAGTGCTAACAGAAAAATAACTAAAATGAAATAAAAATCAGCTAAGCTTATTTTTATACAGAAAATGCATGTTGGCTTAAAGTGATCAAAGAAAAGAGTGGATGAGAAAGAAAATATTTGGATAACTCCAAACCCGAGAGAAAATGATCATCTAAGGAAATTACACAGATTTGGAGTTGCTTGAATTTTAGATGGGAAGAGTTTTAATACTCATAATTTAGATTCAATGTGTATGGGACATCAAAATTATAACTTAAAAAGGATATCAGCCAAGCAAAAGTTTCCCATTAGAATCATTTAGATCTGAATATATGAAAACTATGAGCATTCATTTTCATTACAAGAGGGAATGAATAGTGTCTTAATTTAAAATACCTTGGTTGCAATATCCCACAATTCATTGGAAACGATTTGACATGGTGATCATGCATAACAATAAATGATCTGGCAATTTCCCAACACATAGAAAAATTTGAGAATGAAATGAAGTAAATTTTCCCCACATCAAAATTAAATTCAAAATCCATCCATGGGAAAATTTAGTGGGAAATCCTTCTATTTCTTTCCACCTTTGCTGAGAATTCATTTATTTATATGTCAACAGTAAATACAAGAAAAGGAAAACAAAGAACTAATTAAAAAACTAGGAAGCAAAGCTAAATTATGCAAATCAAAGACAAAAATTTATTCTACCTTACTCCTACTCTATGCTACAATGACTAAAAAATGAACTTTGTAAAGTCATAATGCCAATGTAGCCATCCAAGTAACCCTAATCATGTAGACATATGTTCAAGACAAATATTAGTGACATATCTTGGAATACAAATCGAATAAAAGTTTGAAAAATTAACTCATGATAAACTATATTCACCATATTTAAAATATCATATTGATAATTCATAGGAAATTTGTCCATGTAAGATCTCTCCAACCATGCTTCAATTCTATCGTAAAATGTACCATGGCTATCATAGAGTTCATGGAAGGAGTTCGATGGAAAGTAGCATACCAAATGAGAGGTGACCGACAAAGTCTAGCACCAAATCTAGACCCGACCTGCAAAAATGAGAGTGGACAACCTGGAAATGGTATTTCTATTGGTAATATTGTGAGAACAACAAAAATTCCATAAATGCAAAGCATGCTCAGATGCAGAGATTTCACTCTCATCTTCAAATCTGCGCTATGACAAGAAATGTAAAATCTTTCTAGGAGGTTTTGGAGGTACATTACTCGAAAAAAAAACCTCCATAAAGAGATATGGGATGAAGCCATTAGTAAATTAAAACAAAATATTAATGCAAATGACTCCACAAGGTCAACTTTTCATCTAACCCTCCTTCTAGTGCCATTTTTGTTGACGTGTATGAATGTCGTATCAAGCATATGAGGGAGAACGCCCAATGTCAGTTCCCAATTATACCTACTCTCATTTGAGGTAAAAGGTAAAAAGTAAAAAATTAAAAGTATGTACATATTAGGAAAATTAAGTTTAAAAATATAAATAATAAATAATAAATAAAAAGGAGAAACAAAAAATGAATAATATGAATATTTAAAATACAAATATGTATAACAACACACTTCACCCTAGGTCTTAGTGTGAGTTTTTTTTTTTTATTATTATCCTTATAAGATAAATTAAATAATTTACAAAAAATAAAAAAAAATAAAAATATTAAAATAAAATAAAATAAAATAGCATACATGAAACAAATCAAAATAAAAATATTGACAAAATAAATGAAAATAAAAAATAAAAATAAAAATAAATATGTAAATAAATAAAATGATACAGTGTAATTAGAAAAATGGGAAACATTATATATATATATAGGCAATTCGAAGTCCCACGCATCCTAGATTCTGCTATTCAGGGTTACTAATATGTCAGTGTGGTAGATAACGTGTCCTGAGGGGTAACATGTGTCAGGTTATGATTGCATGAGACTATAGAGAGCCCTACTAGGGAGAGGAATAAGGATGGAAGGAGCACCGACGATGAAGGATCATCGATAACGAGGAGGTGCTAGACTGTAAGGGATCATCGACGACGAGGAAGTACCTAATGACAAGGAGTTTTGATGACGATGGATCACTGATAATGAGGGAGAACAGAATAATCTGCGATGATGATGGATCACATACGATGAAGGAGGACGTGTATCAACACCTAGTAGGATAAGTCCTAGTTTCGTGTGATGACGTGTATATATTCGTTAGTCCACGTGTCAAATTGACGATGGGTGCACATTTCATGCGAGTGACAGGTCGTGGCAGTGCCATGTGTGAGAGGATTCCAACGTGGTGGCTGAGAGATGATGGGGTTGGTTAACTTTTGGCTAACTTGTGTCGTAGTGGGGACATGGACTGTTGATCTCTAGCTTCCAAGATCAGTTGGGTTTGTTTTCATCGGGGAGTGGAGTCGAGGCGTTCAAAGACCATGGGGAATGTAGCTTCGATGAAAAAAGAGGATAGGTGGCATCATCATCGGAGGATGGAGTCAGGAGAGTCCAAGTTTTAGGGAGAGGGAAGCTCTAACAACTTTGTCATCAAGGAACGTGATCGAAATACTGTGAGTACATTAAGCATGTAGATGCCGACGATGATGAGGATAGGTAATGGGTGCTACATCAACACCACGTAGGATGACCCAAGTGATATGCCACATGGAAGTTAGGTGGAAAGGTGAGTGAATACTTAGGAAACATCGAGAATCCATAACTTTTGATCCGGAACTCAGATTTAAGAATCCAACTAAGAGGTTTAATTAGAGAGAATAATAGAATAAAAGATAGGGAACACACAATAAATAAAGGGAAGGATTAAATGGGAAGAATATCAAACGATTCCCCCACATGCATCTCAAGGTTGGAGAAATCATGAAAAAGGATATCATGACATCTTGTTCCTGCAACCACAGAAGGAGACAAAATCAATTATGTTATTAAAATGACATTTACCAACACATGAGAAACATAATGTTTCCTCGTTTTTAGGAAACATTATGAACAAGTACTAAAAGTGAATAGAATGAGGAGGAGAGGTTTTTCAAAGGTAATCATCTATGACTTGGATTAGATAACTATCATGACAGCTTCATGCACCTAATATCCAACACATAGAAAGTATTAGTGACCTCGTGATTCAAGTTAATAGTTGTACAATATACGCGAGTAGAAAGATGATGATTTTAGGCACCATATGTTAACATGAGTATGCATACTTTGAATAAGTAACTCAAAAAAATTATTAGTAACCCGCATTAAACTCATTCAATACATACGCTAGATCATTGAACCATATAGTCATATAAGAGTCATGAACACAACCAAAATTATAAGATCATGAGAGGAAATCAACGACTATCAAATACACTCATCAACCAAGATCAAACCCTGAAACTCCCTCGAGGTAGGAAAAAAATAGCATAGGCTCCAACAATAGAGGATTAGGAAATATGATCAAAAGTTTAGTAGGGGACTCTTTTCCTTTCACTTGTAAAATAAATAAGTAAAAGGGTGGTTTGTTATGGCCACAACACCTTCCAAGGAAACATACTCATTTGATGGACCAGACAATTCGCAATTGTTGAGATCAATGATTCATATCACTGTGGGTTCCCAAACTTCTCGACTGTTAATGGAGTCTTTGGTACTCCACTATATCAAAAGGATAAGATCTGATTGATTTGATGGCTCATATCCATTTCTAGCTTAAAGTTACATGATTATTATCTTAGTCAAGCTAACACTTGATGGCCCTTATCCATTTCCAGTACTTTGCATGCATCAATTTCACAACCCTCTCAACTCGAGTTGGTTTCTATGTTTTCTTTTGATTCACATTTTTTTATCATAATCTATTTGTCTTCTTTTCTCATAGGAGATCCCTTAGCTTGCAACACTCTAGTTTGGTATTCTATATTTTTCTATTTTCTTATGCATGCCCCCTGTGTGTATTTTTTCCTCTTTCCCTTGAGAAGGCTTTGGATGTATTCTCCTCTTCCATTTTTCATAAGGAACTTGTGTGTCAACCATGGAAATCAATATGCATTCTTATTTTTCTATGGATGATAATCTTCAGCTTCCCAACCATTCCTCCATACCTATATTCATTGTTGGTGGTTGGTTTGTTGAACTACCAACCCCTCTCATTTGGTAATTTGTTTTGAATTTAGTTAAAAAAGGGAAACAACTGATTATTACCAACAATGGTTTAGCAAGGTGTCTTGGGATCTCTATAATGATGAACCCCCTCTATTCCCCTTCACTAATCCCTCTTGTGGTATCATGGCCACTAATAGTTCTCGACCCTGCATTCAACTGTTTGGATCTCTTTATTAAACAATTTATACATTTACAATGTTTATATTACCATGGAATGGTAATACTTTGTCCATGCTAAGATAAAACCATTGTTAATCATATTTAATTACAATTAATCATGGGTTAAAAAACGGGGTATTACATTCCCCTCCCCCTTCAGAGGGACATTGCCCTCAATGTTCTCTTTTCTTAGCAACACCTTCTAGGTATTCATCCTTCAACTACTTCAACAATGTCTTTTCACAATCTGGCCCATTTCTAACCCTGTTGGTAGTTTAGTATATTTCTGCAACAATTTTCAAACAACATGCACATTATAACTAACATTATGCATAACAATTTCATTTTTGTTCATAACTCAAGATTAAATGTATATTTTATCTCACTACTTATCTATTCATTCATGGATATGCATACATATGGATTCCATAGTTAGGGTTTAGATCATTGTTTTCCTCTATACATACACATTTCACTCATGGTCCTAGTAGCACACAACATTTCACTCACCTTCCAGGCTTAGGAATCCCATTCTCTGCTACACATTTCCTCAAGCGATCCATGTTTCCTTCCAAGGCTTCCTCACAAAGGAAGAGTATAGATACTTGTAGAGTCTTACAACCAAGGAATCCCTATGAATTTCGCTAACATAGCTTAGCAAAATCAATGTTGATCATGGCATATATATTTTTGATGTCACAAAAATAGCCTATATTCCATTATTTTCATCTCAGTATCCATTATTTGTCCTTTTAGGATATGTTGGCATAGGTCAATTTTGGAAGAAAATCAAGGAAGTTTGAAAAAATCAAGGCAGTGCCAAACAATGGGGGGCGTTCCACAAATAGAGGAAAAGAAACATCGAAAATAAAGGAAAACTAGTGCGGAGGAAAAGAAGTTAGAAAGTGGGAAAACTACTACAAATCATTTTGAAAGTGGACAAGCACCGACTTGGAGAACGATTGGATCATGGACCAGTCTAGATTGAGTCAGTAGAAAGTAGACAAATCTAATCTGCTTAGGCTTAGGGTTTTTGTAAGGGCTTTGTCCCATGTTTTATATAACTAGAATGCATTAGGACTATGGAAGGAGTTAGTGAGTTAGTCAGTTAGGTAGTCAGATGGTAGATTGGTTAGAATTCCTGAATTTTGTGAGGACTATTACGATCTATGGAGATAGATTGTAATGGAGGAAGAAATGTATAGTGCATGACACTAGATTTTGCATGAAGAATAATCAAGAGTTGAAGTGACTCATCTTTGTGGACATAGCCCCAGAAGGGGGTGAACTATGGTATACCTAGGTTATGTGTGTATGTGTGGAATATGTTTTATTATATATTCTTTAATGAGTTTATGTTGAATAC
>JZKD02S1944126.1:2069982-2095246 GCA_000966675.3 Picea glauca | reverse complement strand
TTGTAACATTGTGCTCTCAGTTCAGAAACAGAAGGACCCCTGGTACATTGACAGTGGATGTTCAAAGCACATGTCGGGAGATAAGGAGAAGTTTATTACCCTGTCTGAGCGTAAATGAATATGTTTTATTATATATTCTTTAATGAGTTTATGTTGAATACGTTTAATGATAAAATAATGAATATTGCGCACTAAGGATAAAATAATGGACTCTGTAGAACAACACTAATGGATAAATGTCATAGTTAGTATGCAGATCTAAATATTATGTCACAGTAAAAGAATAAATGTCATTTGGTATATGTAATATCCCTAGGCTGAAACCAATTGTAATATAATGAAAATGTACTTAAGTTGATGAGTTGTTTGATATCATTTTTTGTATGCACATTTCATGGCATAGTGCGTGCATGTATTGCACAGTAAAATGAGGAAGTTTGCACATTCTAGGATACTACGTGTAGCAACATAAGTGCGCATGATTTTGAGGCCAGGTAGCCTTTTGTGTATATGCTACATTTTATAGGCTGGTGAGCCAATTATTATAAGTTAGGATGCTTATGTTTTGATTAGGCCGGAGAGCCTAGATGTTCAAGGCCAATGCACCTATTTTTGTATATGTCTCATAATTAATATAAAATACATCACTGCGCGCAGACCAACCACAATAAAAGAGTATGGGGGACTAAACTCCACTAGTTAGGGAAAGGGTGGGGCCTAAAAGTTAAGGAAAAAGGGGCTAACCTAGGGAGCTTAAGCCGAAAAGGAATATTATATTAATACTTATTAAAGTATAAAGTATGGATAATTATTTTATCCTAAGTTCCAAAGTTGGGGACAAGTAGGCCAAAGTAGATCCCAACATGATAAGTGTCAAGTTGGGGACATGCATACATATTGTTGGGATTTAGTTCATTTTCCCATATTTTCCATCATTCTTCCCATCATTCCTTCCATCATTCAATCATCCATTCAATCATCCATGAGAATGCACACACCCATTGAGTTATCTTTTGTATCTCCATGATTGTACCTGAACCCGTATGCATAGCCATTTTTGTGTCGGTGTATCTAGTTATCTTGGGAGCGGGATTGAAGAAGCGGGTTGTCAGGCCCATGAGCAATTATCTTGGTGAGAGAATTGTTGGGGATTGATTTCCTTAAGGTGTTGAACTACAACTACAGTGCTCTGAGACTTTCTATCCGGCCTGTTGTTGAAGCCCGGAAAGGAAGTGGGGCAGTTGAAGGACTGTTGAGTAGAGAAGGGGCATGCTTCCTAGGTGGGATAGGCATATGGGGAATGAGGGACTGTATGTTGTTAGTTTGAGTTGTCACCTAAGACAGAGTCTTTCCTATTGTCTATGAGCCGTTAGCCTAGTTAGGAATACCTTTACCTGGGTAGAGTTTAGTCCCAGCTTGGGGGTGACTCACTATTGAGAGTGATGAATAGTGTGGTCTAAGGCTGGGAGGTTCGTGGAAGGTATGCATGCATTTGGTGACATTCTTACCAAGATAAGTGTCAATTGTGTGATAAATTCACATTCTTCATTGTTATTTACATGCTTATTTTTATGGGTTATCATATGCACAGTTATAACTATGTTTATTTTTATGGGTATTTCCTGTATATGTTGCATGTATATGTTTACTGTTATTTTAGTGTGAATCTATTCATTTACAGATGTATTTGTATGTTTATATTTTTTATATAATTCTTTCGCAATAATTATGTGTGTATATATTTTAATTGCATACAGTTCAAAAAATTTAGGAGGCATAGCTCAGTTAGATGTTGGGTATGTTACAATATGTTCCGCAGAGAGAACATAAGAGTTATCTGGCGTAACATGGCCCAACATGGATGGTCGGGAATGTTACAATATGGTATCAGAGCATGAAATAGTGTTATGGAGTAGCATGGCCTAGCCTAGGTGGTCGAGGATGTTACAAATTGGTATCAGAGCTTCAGTTTTCAACACTGATCCTGGATTGGCCGAGAAAGTTGAGTTGAAGCGAAATGTCACAAAGGATTTATTTTGAAGTGGCCAAA
This sequence comes from Picea glauca, assembly GCA_000966675.3. Taxonomy (NCBI): domain Eukaryota; kingdom Viridiplantae; phylum Streptophyta; class Pinopsida; order Pinales; family Pinaceae; genus Picea; species Picea glauca. The sequence goes on along the minus strand of JZKD02S1944126.1, from coordinate 2,093,196 downwards.
TTTGAGTTTGTAGAGCGTCCATGGTAAAAAGTAACAACAACTGGGCAGAATTGGGAAAAAGCCCCAATTCCTGTTGTTAAATTCGGGGAAAAATGAGAAATTTGGCCAAGTGATGAGATATTCCCGATTTAATATCTGTTCTAGCAAATTTAGATCTAAAATGGGTCGAAATTGAAGTTACAGTGAAGCCATGACAAATGGAGCGAGTTTAGTGGTTAAAATCCTCAATTCACGAATTGATTTTGGATAAATTTGTTCCAGAAATGTCAACTTACAACGATTTGTTGTTGCATAGGTTGAACTGGTGTTATCTGGGTGAAATTGAAAAACTTTCATGGTTGCAGAATGTCGATGGTAAATTGGGGGAAAATTTAAGCCAAAAGCCCCAATTTATGCAGCGAAATTCATGAGGAATTGATGTGCAGTGAAAATATTTTGATAGATAAAATTTGGCACTGCGCGAAAAGATATTGGCATGCTAGTGCGTGTGCTAAATTTTGGTGCCGCACGGAGAAAAATGTTAGTGTGCAGGTGTGATCGCTAAATTTTGGTGTCGCGCGGAAAAATGTTGGTGTATAGGACCGCATGATAAATTTAGCATTGCGCGGTTGGAAAACACATAATAATGACGTGTGTGGTGTGTGTAGTGTTGGTTGAGCACAAAGGAGATTTGTTGGTGTGCACACAATGTGGGTATATGTTGTCATGCGACAGTTTAGTTAGTGATGCGCATAGAGTTTTGGTGCACGATAGAGATGTACTAAACTATGGCATGATGCAATGCGTAGAGTACAATGCACACAGAATATCAACATGTGATACAAAAACTACGCGCAACAGGTAATAGTGAAAGAACCAAAACTGCGTGCGGTGGATATTGGCGCGCAACACAAAAGTAGTGCACAATTATTGGCGTGGCAAAGAAGTGATACATAGTGGTTTTAAAGTGTGAGAAGCACGATTTACCTTGTTTTGTTGTTGTGCATGGTGAATATGGGTGTACAGGTTGAAATTTGTGTGTGTGAAGTCGCTTGAAGGGTGAAGGGTGAACAACAATAGAAAACCAACCATTTTCTGCGACGTTTTATATCATTTGAATGTCATCTTTTTGCAGGGCATTTTTTAGGCCCGTAAGAGCGATTTTTTATGAGAATAGAGTGTGACAAGGGACACTCTATCTCTTCAATCTCAAATAAAAGAGTTCAGAGAGATATTTATAATGGTGTAAACCGTTCGTCAAATGAAGTTTTTATGAGAAAGTTACAACACAAATAGTGGAGGATAAATTTCAAGACCCATCTAACTTCAAAGAGCCATAAGTTTTTGCTCCAGAATCAGATTGAGGCGCAGGAGAAGTCGATGAAAAAATATTGAACCATAGAATACATTCCAAAATATTCATTAAGTTTTTGGGCATGTAAAACTATTTAATATGGAAAAGAAGGTACCTGTAGCATATCAGTTATAATATGGTATTTTGGCCTAGAACTTTAGCCGGTTGTAACTAGCAGCCTGGAACCCAGAAAGAGGTGAAACTTGGAAAAAGTGTCCATAATATGCATATAAAGAAACCCAATTGATATCCTATGAAAATTCAAAAGGGGTAGGTGTAAAAATTCATATTATAGCGCAGAGTTGCGCCAAGTTGAAAAATGAACAAAAAAAAAAAATTAATGGGAAAGTTTCAAATAGCCATAACTTTCTGCTCAAGACTCAAAATTTAGCATGGGAGTAGGTGTTGGAAATGTATTAAACAATGGAATCTAAATATACACCCAAAAAATTGATTTGGGCATTCAAATTTCCAGGAAATCGGAAGAAAGAAATCTGATATATATTATTGAACCAGAATGGTTCATATTTTCATGAAATTTTTGAAACAGTTATCCTGGCAAAGTTTTGTTGGCTGCACATTTTGAAGAGTTAAAAACAACTAGATCATATCAATATCAACATAGATTCCATAGTAATGGAAGAGGCATAGGGTAATTACAGTCAAGAATATGAGATTAGAGGGATGGATGTCCATTTGGGCATTGAAGGAACAAACTCCAATGGACATAGAGATGACAGGAATGAAAACATGAATATGGAAGATACCATTAAAAATTTGCAGAAGGATGTCCAAAGCCATAAATATGATAATGAAAGGATTATGAGACCCAAGGAGTAGAAGGATGAATTCAACATGAAGTTAATGCAGAGCTTGAACCGAATAGAAAAGAAGTTGGACAAGGAGAGTGGCTCAAGAAAATCTGGAAGTCACAGGCCTCCTGATGAGGAAACCAGAACAAGAAGTGTTAGCAGAAATCACCACCACTCCTCGAGGCATTCCAATAAGAGAGCACACAACAGCTCAAGTCCATCCCCTTTTAGGAAGAACAAGAGGTCTGGGGTGGATGAGCTACAAGGAGAAATGAACAAAATCAAACCTCCTACATTTGATGGTGAGCACAAGAAGGATGAAGATGCAGAAACATGGTTGTTGGGCATGATAAACCATTTTTAATTGCATAGTTGTTCTTCTCATGCAGAAGGTAGAATTTCTATATATCAACTCAATGAAAAGGCATCCATGTGGTGGGATCAGCTTGTGTAGGTGCAACACCTTAAAGAGAAAAGTGTTACTTGGAGGAAATTCAAGAAGTATTTTGAGAAGAAATAATTGACTAAGAGATATTATAACAAGAAAATGAAAGAGTTCTTTGAACTCAAGCTTGGGAGTATGACAATAGATGAATATGAAAGATGGTTTCTAGAACTATTGAAGTGTGTCTCTTTCATCAAGGATGAGACAGTTAGGATTCAAATGTATTTGAGTGGATTTCCATCCTTAATCAATGAAAAAATACAGTATGATGATCCCAAGACATTGGAGGAGACCATAAGGCGAGCTAAATTCATTTATGATCAGAAAAATTCAAGGACAACTTTCCAAAAAACCGGGGAAGACAAAAATAAATACAAGGTGGATCAAAGGAAGAAGGGGTCTAAGCCACCATTCTTAAGAAATAATCCTCAGGGAAAACAAAATTCTAGAGAACCCAGAACGATTGAATTAGGAGGTCAAAGGTCAAAGAAACCACCTATTCAATGTTGGGGTTGTAAAGGAGATCATATGCATAGAGATTATCCTCACAGAGTTGAAAAAGGGAGAATTGTTCACAATGTACAACAAGTTGAAACAGTGGAGGACATGGGTAGAAATGTGCCAATGATCTATGCATCCCTAGACAACAAGAAAGAAGAGTATCAGTGACATATGATTGAAGTGGAATGTATGATCAATAATAAAACCATTGCTATTTTAATTGATTTAGGAGCTATTCATAGTTATATAGATCCTAGGATGGTGGAAAGTATGCATTTTCTAAGAAGCAAGCATGGAAACTCTTGGTTGGTGTAGTTGGCTACCAGAGCCAAAAGAAAAGTCAATGAGATGGTTAAGTCATGTCTTATGGATATGAATGGACTAAACAACAGGGAAGATTTGAACATCTTGCCTTTAGGTTGTTATGACTGTCTAATTGGGATGGATTGGTTGGATCAACATCATGTTATCCTAGACTATCATAACAAGGAATTTACTTGACTGGATGAGGAAGGGATCCTAACAAAAGTGTAGGTAATTCCCAATGTAGTAACCATCAGAGAAATTTCAGCATTACACCTAAAGAAATGTTATAGAAAAGGTTGTCAAATATTTGCAGCACATATGGAAGAGACACCTAAAGATAAGGTGCCAAATTTGGAAGATTATGCAGTCCTGGAATAATTTGAAGATGTGTTCAAGGAGGTACCATGACTACCCCCAAAGAGAGATATTGATTTCTCTATAAATTTAATGCCTGGAGCAACTCCAGTGTCAAAGACTCCTTATAGAATGAGTACACCAGAATTGAAGGAGTTGCAAATGCAGCTTGAATAACTTATGAAGAAGGGGTATATACACCCAAGTGTGTCACCTTGGGGTGCCCCAGTCTTGTTCGTGAAAAAGAAAGATGGAACATTAATATTGTTCATTAATTTCAGACAGTTGAATAAAGTGTCTGTTAAGAACAAGTATCCTTTGCCAAGGATTGATGATCTTTTTGATCAATTGAAGGATGCAAAGATATTTTCAAAGATATATCTTAGGTTAGGATACCATCAGGTAAGGATTAAAGAGGAAGATATCAGAAAGACCACATTTAGGACAAGCTATGGTCATTAAGAGTTCACAGTGGTGCCATTTGGGTTGTCAAATGGACCAGTTGTTTTCATGTGCTTAATGAATGGTGTTTTCCGAGAATATTTAGACAAGTCTTTCATTTTATTTTTGGATGACATTCTTATATATTCTAATTTAGAGGAATACCATGAACATAATTTGAGGATGGTGTTGCAAGTATTAAGGGAGCATCAGTTGTATGCCAAATTGAGCAAGTGCTCATTTTATCAAAAGAAAATTCATTATTTAGGACATATCATTTCAAAGGATGGGATAGTAGTGGATCCTGAGAAGATAGAAGCCATTGGAGAATGTTCAGTGCCAAAGAATGTGACTAAGGTCAGATCATTCATGGGCCTTGCAGGATACTATAGGAGATTCACTGAAGGATTTTCAAAGATTGCACACCCAATCACTTCCTTACAAAAGAAGGGTGTGCAGTTTCAGTGGACATTGGATTGTAAAAAGAGTTTCCAACAATTGAAACAATTATTAACAAGTGCTCCAATACTAAGGATTGAAAACCCAAATGAAGACTTCATTGTTTTCACAGATGCATGTAAAAAAGGACTTGGTGGAGTCCTCACTCAAAATGGGTTTGTTATATGTTATGGATCAAGGAAGTTGAAGGAGCATGAAAGACACCATGCCACTCATGATTTGGAGTTGGAAGCCATAGTGCATGCCTTGAGGAAATGGAGAGACACTAACTCATGGGGAAAATGTTTGAGCTGAGAACAAACCATAATGGTCTGAAATATTTATTTGATCAGCCAACTCTAAATGTTAGGCAAACCAGATGGTTAGAATTTTTAAGTGAATATGACTTTGATATAAAGCATATCAAGGGAAAAGAGAACAAAGTGGTTGATGCACTCCATAGAATAGTGCATGAAATGCATTCTACAACCATTAGCATGTACCAATCAGATTTGAACAACATAATTTTAGAGGCTGCCAAATCATATTCACAATACAAGGAATTAGTGGAAAAATTATAGCAAGGTATTTGGGAGCAGAAAATTGAGTAATATAAGATAGATATTAATTAAATTCTCATGTACAGGGGCATAATTTAAGTACCAAATTCTCAAGAATTGAAAAATCTAATATTGAGGGAAATGCATAATGTACCTTATGTTGGGCACCCAGGTTATCAGAAAACTATTGCAGCTATCAAGAGCCAATATTATTGGCCGGGCATGAAGAAAGAGGTTGCTGATTTTATTGCCAGATGTTTGGAATGTCAAAAAGTAAAGGCTGAGCATAGACACCCAACTTGTTTGCTACATGCATTACTCATTCCTGAGTGGAAATGGGAAGTTGTAACAATGGATTTCATCACCAAACTTCCCAGAACAAACAAGCAACATGATTCTATCATGGTAGTGGTGGATAAGCTTACTAAAGCTATCCATTTTGTTCTAGTTAAGCTCACTCACAAGGAAACCAACATTGTTGATGTTTGTATGAAAGAAACTGCTAGATTACATGGCATACCCAAGAAAATTGTGTCTAACAAAAATCCAAATTTTACCTCAAAATTTTGGAAGGGATTAATTAATGGATTTTGAACAAATATGAATTTTAGAACATCTTATCATCCAAAATTAGATGGACAAATAGAGAGGGTAAATCAAGTGATTGAAGATATGTTGAGGATGTATGTGATGGATAAACCATCAGAATGGGAAGACTACCTACATTTGGTAGAGTTTGCTTATAACAATGGGTACCAAGCATCTCTAAATATGATCCCATTTGAGGCACTTTATGACAGAAAGTGCAACACACCAGTAAGATGGGATAACCCAACATACAGAGCAGTGGTTGGGCCAAATTTTCTCAGGGAAATGGAGGAGAAAATGATTAAAATAAAACAAAATTTAGAGGTTTCCCAAGATAGACATAAAAGCTACGCTGAAAAGGGAATAACTCATAGGGAATTTAAAGTGGGTGATCATGTATTCTTGAAAGTGAATGCCAATAGAAGTTCCCTGAAATTGGGAAATTGTTCAAAATTGGCAGCTCACTATTGTGGGCCGTTTGAAATCCTAGAGATGATTGGTCCAGTAGCTTATATGATTGCATTGACTGAATCTATGTTTGTTCATAATGTATTCCATGTATCATTACTCAAGAAATATATACCTGATGTTAATCATGTTATTAATTGGAATGTGATTCAGGTGGAGAAAAAAGGATCTTTTCAAGTGCATCTGGTACACATTATGGACTGGAAAATCAAATAGATCCATAATCGAGCCATAGGGATTTTAAAGGTCCAATGGAATTGGTACAACCCTGAGGACACTACTTGAGAGCATGAGGATGCAATGTGGGTAGAATACCCGCATATTTTTGAGAATTATTTGAAAATTTGTTGTATATGGGTACATGATGCACTGAGGATAGTGCATAAATAAGGGCAGGGGATTGTAATATCCCTAGGTTGAACCCAATTTTAATGTAAATGAAAATGTACTTAAGTTGGTGAGTTGTTTGATATCATTTTTTGTATGCACATTTCATGGCATAGTGCATGCATGTACTGTGCAGTAAAATGAGGAAGTTTGCACATTCCATAATACCGCGCGGAACAACATAAGTGCACACGATTTTGAACCCAGGTATCCTTTTGTGTATATGTTATGTTTTATAGGTTGGTGAGCCAGTTATTATAAGCTAGGATGCTTCTATTTTGATTAGGCTGAAGAGCCTAGATGTTGAAGGCCAGTGCGCCTATTTTTGTATGTGCCTCATAATTAATATAAAATGCATTGTTCTGCATAGACCAACCACGATAAGAGTATGGGGGACTAAACTCCACTAGTTAGGGAAAGGGTGGGGCCTAAACATTAAGGAAAAAGGGGCTAAGCTAGGGAGATTAAGCCAAAAAGGAATATTATATTAATATTTCTTAAAGTAGAAAGTATGGATAATTATTTTATCCTAAGTTTCAAAGTTAGGGACAAGTGGGCCAAAGTAGCTCCCAACATGACAAGTTTCAAGTTGGGGAAATGCATACATATTGTTGGGATTTAGTTCATTTTCCCATCTTTTCCATAATTCTTCCCATCATTCCTTCCATCATTCAATCATCCAGTCAATCATCCATGAGCATGCACACACCCATTGAGCTATCTTCTGTATCTTCATGACTGTACCTGAACCCATATCCATAGCCATTTTTGTGTCGGTGTATCTGGTTAGCTTGGGAGTGGGATTGAAGAAGGGGGTTGTCAGGCTCGTGGGATATTGAAGAGGCGGGTTGGCAGGCCCATGAGAAATTCCCTGGTTGATAGAATTGTTGGGGATTGATTTCCTGAAGATGTTAAACTGCAACTACAACCCTCTGAGACTTCCAGTCCGACCTGATGTTGAAGCCCAGAAAGGAAGTGGGGCAACCGAAGGACTATTGAGAAGAGAAGGGGAACACTTCCTGGGTGGGACAGGCATGTGGGGAATGATGGACTGTAGATTGTTAGTTTGAGTTGGCACCTGAGACTCAGTCTTTCCTGTTGTCCATGAGCCTTTAACCTAGTTAGGAATCCCTTTACCTGGGTGGAATTTATTCCCAGCTCGGGGGTGAATCATTGTTGAGAGTGATGAACAGTTTGGTCTAAGGCTGGGAGTTTCATGGAAGGTTTGCACATAGCTGGTGACATTCTTACCAAGATAAGTGTCGATTGTGTGATAAATTTACATGCTACATTGTTATTTACGTGCTTATTTTTATGGGTTATCATATGTGTGGTTACAACTGTGTTTATTTTTATGGGTATTTCCTGTATATGATGCATGTATATGTTTAATATTATTTCAGTGTGAATCCATTCATTTACAGATGTATTTGTATGTTTACGTTTTATATATAATGCTTCCTCAAAATTTCTGTGTGTATATATTTTAATTGCATACAGTTCAAAAAATGTATGTGGGATAGCTCAGTTAGATGTTGGGTATGTTACAGTATGTTCCGCAGAGAGAACGTAAGAGTTCTCCGGTGTAGCATGGCCCGACATGGATGTTTGGGGATGTTACAATATGGTATCAGAGCATGACAGAGTGTTCTGGAGTAGCATGGCCTAGCTTGGGTGGTTGAGGATGTTACAATATATGATGGTATAATGGTTCATGGAATCCTATTGGAGTAGTGTGTCATTGATGAACACTAGGATCCTTCTAGGGTAGCATCATGAAGGGATATTCGAGGGCTAACAATTGATTAAATCTAATTCCCCTGAGAGAGAAGTACATCCCATCCCATGGTTACAGATACATGAGTCCTGCAACCACCCACTGAATCCATCTCTGGTGAGACCGCATAATGCAGTTTATGTGTTGTTTTTCCTTCTAGTATCTAGAAGGGTGAATGGTCGAAGGGTTTTTGGTAATCCTGTAGTTAGAACATGGGTTAACCCATAATATCCAAGAAGGGTTATGTTGCAGGTTGGAACTCATAATATTAGATTCATACAGATGTATCATGCAGTACAGAACGAGGGCTTAAGAAAGGGGATGCTTTTAGGTTGGAACCCCATGAAAGAAGATATTGAAAGATGGTTGATATTTCAAGAACTAGAGTTTTCCCACAAAGATAATATAAGCCTTAGGTTTAAGCCAAGAGAGTACTTGGAAATATACGTATTCAACGAAATAAACAAGAGTTTATTTAGTGATTTTCCCATGATATTGCAGGAGTGGATAGAACGGTTAAAATATTCCCATATGACAAGTAGAGTTAGATCAGTGGAGTGGACATAAGAGAATATCATGCAGTTGAAGAGGGTGAAAAACAAATTCATGCGTGCAGTACATTTCTGACTAGACAGTATTGTAGTGGGATATACCATTGGGGTACATCGAAGTATTACAGTGTAGTAGAGTAGGATTTTCTTAATGACCCAAGGGGAAGTTACATCAGGTTGTTGTATAGTTCAATCAAGTGATTATTGCATGATAAAGGGGTATTAACCATGGAATTAGACAACTAAAATACCTTGCATGCATGGGGAATTTAAGGGAAACACTAAGGAAGGTATGAGATGGAAGAGGAAATGGATATAGGAGAGAATAGTAAAGAGAAGTATTCTATTATGATGGATCAAGAGGAGATCTAGGAAATTTTGTATAAGGAAGGAACGATGTGGAGTGGAAGACCCTACCAATATAAGCTCAATACGAAGAAAAGAGCCATAGCAGAGAGGGAAGGCTTGGAGAGTGATGAGGAAGAGGTAGAGGATCTCCGTGATGAGGAGAATATTGAAGAAATAATGTGTGGCACATATGAAATAAATACTAGAGGAGAAGGGTCTAATGAGGAAGCAGGTACCCCTATCAAGATCCGAATCAATGTAGAAACTACAACCACATTTACGATTAACACATCAACAAAGAAATAGTTGTTTAGAAAACCAGGGACTGCCAGTCAGAGGAATCTAAGAGATCAGAATATAAGTGAGGGTACAACTGGAGGTACTAGTAGCAATGGAGGTAGTGGTACAAGTGGTAGTACTAGTGGAAATACCAGTGGGAGTTCAAATCTGAAGAACAATACATAGAAAGTAGTACCGCACAGAGTAGGTACAACACATTCCACAATGGCAGGTGTCGATCCAATGATAATATTACCATAGTTTCATGGGGATGGATCAGAATACCCATAGAAGCACCTATTGTTGTGTGAGGGAATATGGGAAGTGAAAAGAGTCACTGATGAAGCATCAAAAGTAGTGAAACTAGAAATAAAATTCAAAAACCACATGTTGGATTGGTAAATGAATATAGAAGTAAGAAATCCACAGGGTGCAATGGAAATAGTAGAAGAGATCAAACATGCACTGATCACAGAGTTTCAAAGGAAAAAATAAGAGGATTAGTTTATGAATGAGATGATTGTGTTTATACAGAAACTAGTAGAGTCTGTATGGGATATCGATAAGAAGTTCAAGACATTGAAAGGTAAACTGAAGTATCCCATTCCTGATATGCAGCACATACAATTGTTTATAAATTTTATGTTACCACACTTCAAATATCCATTGAGACAATAGAAATTTCAAACCCAGGTAGAGGCACTGCAAGACGTGATGCAGTTAGAGGAGAAACAATATAAGAAGACAAATCCATCTATAGAGGAGCTGAAGGAATACCTGAAGAACTTAACAGTGCAATTAAACTAGAATACAAGTAGGGAGAAAATACAAGTAGTGTGGTGTACCCTGTGTAGATCAGAGGGACATCAAAAGAATGAGTATCTGACATTTGTGCAATACTTGGGAGTAGGGATACCAAATTCATGTCTTATAGGAGTGCCTTGGTGTGAAATATTAAAGACACATGGGCATGATCTGTATCACTTCCCTATGATGCAGAAGTACAAGACATAATCGAAGAGTACTTTCTATAAATTTTGTAAGTCATTGGGGTATGAAAAAACAATTTGTAGGACCTTGGAGTTAATGAAGTAAATAACCTCATATTGATATAGGACACATGCTGAGTTAATGGAAGGATAGATTGCACCACATTTTGGCAATGCATAGCAGTTTCAATCAATGCAACAATTTCAACAAGCCCCACAGTATAATCAATCACCACAGTATTAGAACTAGGATCTACAAGGGATTAGAGGAGGATTTAGAGGTAGAGGAAGAGGAGGAATGGGCAGAGGAAGAGGGCCTATTATCTTCCATAATTTTCAATAGAAAGTACATTATTCCATAGATTGTCCTCAACCAGTAGCAACATGTATGTACTATCGTGCAACATATCACATGACAGAAGATTTCTCGAAGTTAATAACAAAAATCTAGGAGAACATGAATATAAATAGCCACAATGTCCAGTGGATTTCTGCGGAAATAAGGGATCCCAAGAGGAACATCAATATAATGACTAGAGGAGGAGCGAAGATAAGAGAAAATGAACATGACAATAAGAAGGAATATCAGTCCTAGATTCAAAAGAACACTCAACCACAACAACAATTTGACGAAAATAAGGAGAAGGAAACTTTCAAAGAAGCAAAGAAAGAGTTCCTGAAGTATAATGTATCCTACACATCAAATACTACGCAGAGGTATGATACTCCTATTTTTGATATGCCTCGGTCTTTGGATCATACTTACAAAGGAGAGAAGACATGGAAAATATGTAACTTAAAGAGTTTCCTAGAATCTTGCTTTAAATTACTTAATGATAAGAATTCCATGGATTTGTTGAAAAGTATGCTTGCGAAATATAGAATAGAGGAAAGGATAGGAACCGAACCAAGGAATATTAATCAGGTCCATAGAAAGAAACGAAATAGCAAAGAGTTCATATTGAATGAAAATATAGGATACTTTAACATGGGAAATGTTATCCTAGACTTGGATCAAATGTCAACATTTTTCCAAAGAAGACTTGGGAAGCAAAGGGAGAACCTACACTAGGGTATTCCAATATTGAATTGAAGATAGAAAATTAGAAGAGAGTGATTTCCATAGGTAGATAGAAGAATACAACAGTGGATATAGATGGTGTGCGCACCACAACAAATTTTGAAGTGATGGATATGGTGGATGAGTCTATACCACTTCCAGCAATATTGGGAATTGATTGGGCCTTTGAAAATCATGACATAATTAATTTAAAGACTAGAAAAATGATATTTGAAGTTGGGAACTTTAGGGTAGTATCACTTTTATATCCCTCAGATTGTGAAAGATATGTATAACCTATACATGAAAATTTTTTAGAGGATGATGTGAGCCAGTTGTATAGGACTACTGCACAAGAAGAAGACTATGTAAATCCAACTGCAGATGGAGTGCTCAATTGGAGGAGTATTAATTATGACATGTGATATTATAATACTGGAGTAGAAAATTGTCATCAAATATTGCATGAAGTCTCTACTAGGAGGTGCGCCAGACTTACATGCACAGTAAGATGGGTTGGGACAAAAGTAAGACAATTTTCCACATTTACTGAAGAGGACAATTTAGAAAACTTCTTGATAGAGTTCGAGTCAGAGGTTTTGAATAGTCAAAGATTATTAGTGTTGGATATATCACCAAGGGACACACCTTCATGATGGTGGGGAACAAATAATAAGGTAATTCGGGATTGGTATCAGTGTAAGACACCGACGTGCATAATATTTGGTAGGATTCAGTAGGATAGACCCTTACATAAATATGATGGAAGAGGGAAACCAAGACATCAAATAAATTATTGTGTCACTAACTGGATATTGGTACCAACATGGGAATGGACACATTACTTTATTCATACATTAGAAGGAATACCAAGTAATTGGTACAAGGAGAATAAATTGCACAAAGAAACTGCAAGTTGAGGCATAGTGCAACAAAAAAATATTAGGAATTTTGCATTTGAAAGTGAGAATCCATTGAGTGGATCTAGAATTACAGAGGATGAAAAGGAATATATTTGAAGAGTATGGGGTAGATATAGTGACAATACACAAAGATTATAGAAAAGAAACACTTGAACAATTAGTTTACTGCTATCATGTTTCAGAGGATGAAGAAGTCGAGGAAAACCCACATGACATACATATATTAGAAGGAAAAGGAGAAATTTGGTTGGAAGGACCCCTATTACAATCAGAATAGTTTATTGCACCTATGAATATTAAAAATGTCAATATTGGTACTGAACATAAGTGCAAGATATCCAACATTGGATATTACTGGGACATTGAGACAATGGAATAGATAACTAAATTACTACGAGAGTATAGTGACTTATTCTGAGCCACATTTTCATAAATAAAAGGGGTAGCAGGAGAACTTGGGGAAATGAATATACCCCTAAAACCAAAGGCAATACAATTTAGACAAAGACCATACATATTAAACCCCATCTATAAGTAGAAGGTTAAGGGATAAATTGATAGAATGCTCGAATCATGAATCATAGAAAATGTGGAAGAATCAGAGTGGATTAGTCCTATGGTGGTCCAGGAAAAGAAGAATGGAGGGATTAGGATATGTGAGGATCTGAGGAAATTAAATGATGTATTCCTGCATGCTCCTTTTCCTACTCCATTTACATATGAGGTTTTAGAAAATGTAGGAGGACATGAAGTGTACTCTTTCACATATGGATTTTGAGGTTACCATTAGATCATAATTGCTTCGGAGGACAAGTACAAAACTACATTTGCAATAGAGTGGGGGTCATATAAGTACACAATAATTCCATTTGGTTTAAAGAATGCACCAAAAATATTTTCTAGAGTAGTAGTAGCTGTATTCAAGGATTTTATACATAAATTTTTAAAGGTTTATTTGGATGATTGGACAATATTCAGTTTATTGAAGGACCATGTGGAAATTTTGAGGTTAATTTTAGAAAGATGTAGGCAATGTCAGATATCATTAAACATTAATAAATGTGTATTAAGAACATCGTTTGGCATCCTACTTGGTCACATTGTATGAAAACAGGGCTTGATAGTAGACCTTGCAAATATTGTTGTTATTGTCAATTTACCACCACCAAAGTCAGTGCGCCAGTTGAGAGCAACATTGGGCCACACAAGGTACTACATGAAATTCATAAAGCGATATGCAAAGATCATTGTGCCCATGGATAAGTTACTGAAGAAAGACATTAGGTTCCAATGGAATGATGAATTCCAAGAGAGCTTGCACATATTGAAACAAAATATGGTGACAACACCAATTTTTATCTTTCCATATTGGACAAAAGAAATTCATGTGCACGTGGATGCTTCATCCATTGCACTAGGAGACATCGATCACCCAATATCGTTTTCTAGTAGAACGTTTTATGAGTCTGAGTAGAACTATAAAACTATGGAAAGGGAAGGTATAGCTATGGTATATGCCTTGCAAAAGTTCAAACATTATTTATTGGGTCAACATTTTAAGAGTTTTACAAATTATTCCTCCTTGAAGTACCTAGTTAACAAGCCAATGTTGGGGGGGAGGATCTGTTGATGGTTGTTATTGTTTCAATAATTTTATTTTGAAATCATAGTAAAACCAGGGAAGATGAATGGAAGCCCATATCATATATCAAGAATTACTAATGGAGAGGAGTAAAAGAACTTGGAGGATAGTTTTCCTGATGCTAACTTATTTTCTATCCAGATTGCTAATGCTTATTTTTCTAACATTGTTGGATTTTTGAGCACATGAATGGATCCCAGGGAATTTACTGTCACACAGAAAAAATAGTTGGTAGTGAACGTTGTAGACTATTAGTTGATTACAAGTCATTTATATAAGTTAGGCATAGATGGAATTCTAAGAAGATGTGTGATGGAGCATGAATGCTCTGTCGTGTTAGAAGAAGCACATGAAGGCATAGCTGGAGGGAAATATGCAGGAAATCCTACAATAGAGAAGGTATTGCATGCAGGATTATGGTAAACAATAATACACAAGGGCACAAATGAATATTGTCAAACCTGTAATGTCTGTTAGAGGGTGGGAAAACCATCCAGAAGGGATGAAATTCCACTTATGCCCCAAGTTGATAAATGGGTTGTGGATTTCATTGGACCCATTAAATCATGAGCAAGGAGGTTAGGAGATAGATACATCATCACTGCATCAAAATAATTAACCATATGGGAAGAAGCAACCCCAATAGAAGATTACAGCGCAGAAACTGCAGTGCAGTTTCTCTTTGAGAACATGATCACTATATTTGGATGTCCCAAAATTTTGTTGAGTGATCAAGGAACTCATTTTATGAACAGTACAATAAGATCTATAAAAAAATAATTTGAGATACATCATCAAAAGAGAACACCTTACCATCCCCCAAAAAAATGGTAGAGTAGATGTTTTTAACAAAATTCTATAAAATGCACTCACAAAGATTTTCAATGTGAATAGGGATGATTGGGATTTAAAGATATCAGCAGTATTGTGGGCTTACAAGACTACATGCAAGAAGCTTACAGGACAAACACCATTCAGATTGGTGTATGGGAATGAAGTAGTGGTTCCATTGGATTATTTAGTACCTATTCTGGGCATTGCAATAATCACCAACATAACTGAAGAAGGTGTTGTGCAGGAAATATTGGATCAGTTGATGAAGCTAGAAGAAGACACAATTTTAGTAGTATTTCACCAGGAGGTAGAGAAATCGAAGGAAAAATCTTGGCATGATAGACACATAAAGAAGAAAATATTTAAGGAAGGAGATCCATTTCTCCTTTATGACAATAGGCATTTACAACACCCTGGAAATTTCAATATTCATTGGTTAGGGCCTTATCAGGTAAAGGCCATCATAGATGGAGGTGTTGTGCAATTGAAAGATCTTTCAAGGAAGTATCTCAGAGGAATGGTGAATGGAAATCAACTGAAGCTGTATCAAGACAGTCGACCTAAAAACCTGAGGTAAAACCAGAGAGAGAAAGTATGATTGTACATATTGTATATAGTAGATGTCAGAAGAAAAAGAGAAAAATACATAAAAAGAAGAAATGTAACAAAAAGACAAAAAAGAGGAGAATATTAGAGGTTTTGATTTGATATAATTGTTAGCATTAACATTGTGCCACATAAAAACTAGTATTGAAGACACTACATGTTGGAACGTATTTGACACGTACAAAAGTGTAACGCACAGGAAAAAGTGAAAATTGTCAGTGTGAAACAATTATCAGTACATCGTCCCTCTATAAAGTCAGAAAAAGGGGGAAATATAATCATTTTTGTTTTCTTCTAAGGAGAAGAGAAAAGAGTTAACCCTAAGCACAAAAGAGTGAGAGTTCTTGACAACACATTGAGATTTGTATCCTAGAATTCTAGATTTTAGCAAGATGTTGCCATCGCGAGTTGGAGCATCGAGTAGGGTCGGTCAAAACACAAGAAACAACACTCAATCCATACAAACAGGGACACAAGACACACCAATAGTCATTTATGTGGATGAAATCCATACATAAAAATATTTGCCAACTAGCACATAAGTGGAGGTGGAAAATAACCCATCACAGGAGGTTGGGCAGCCTAAGGAAGACGTGGAAAGGATAGAGTTCAACGCGTCAAGAGGGAAAGGGCCACAACCCAAAGAACAAGACATGGGTTCAGCGCAGCAAGGCCTAGAGTCAAAAGAATAAAACAACATAGAGAAAGAGGGTGTATCAGAGGTCAAGGTGTCGTCCCCGCGAGGGAAGAAGAAAACTCAAGTTGAAAGAAGTGCAGAATCATACTGCATGCATGGGTGGAGTTGGAAATAGTTATTCCAAAAATCCCATAGGGAGTAAAAGAAGACGATGAAATGATAAGAGAAGTAAAAATTATGATGTACTCAGACCACGACATGGCATACACCACCAAATTCTCGGATTTGGTGTAGCACAATTATATGGAATATAAAGGAGAGGTCCCATCAAGTGTGCCACTATTGGAACATGCATAGTCGATCCTGGGGATCTACAACACATGGATTATGAATTTTCTAGATATAACGTACTTTGGGCATGGTAAACATATCAATGGATGTGTGAAACAACTCCTGGAAAGGGTGCATGGAGGTGTTTAATGGATAGATAGGACAATGCATATCAATGTGGATTTGATCATAACTATTAGTGGGCTACCCGTGGATGAGGATAAGCCAAAACAATATCTGGAGGATAAAAATAAGGAAAAGGACATCTCTGACGAAATCAAGCTGAAATATGCCCCGAATAGAGGACATAGTGGAATCAAGATCAATGACATAAATGATCCCGCGACAATATTTGCTACAAGGATGCTAGGATGAAAATTAATGTGCAAATTCAGGAAGGAAGAAGTACCAACATGAGTGGTGGCAGTTGTAGCGCAGTGCATGAAGGGGAGCTAGATGAAATGGGCCCCTTATTTACTCAATTCTTTCCTGGAAGACTGTAAGGATACACATGATTGGGGGTCAGAGTTCCACTACTCATGTCTACTCATCCTCATTGTACTTGTAGGTTGGAATGAACTGATGTATAGTATGTTCCTTTAGAGAGTAAGAAAGTGTGGCGCAGCCCGATACACTTCATTAAGGAGAAAAGTAGACCCAAATATGAATAAAATAAACAACGATGTATTCAATATATACCTTTCAGAGATCCAAAACCATTTAGCTGACATGTGGAGGATTTCCCCTGAGACAGTCCAAGAGTTTGGATAGATTCCCAACTTTCAGGAAACGTGCCATAGCATGTGGTTGCAGGAGAAGAGGGATCTAGAAAAGGAGTGTCTATAAATGAGATACTGCATGATGAATAAGGATATACAAATGGAGGTACAAGAGTGGCCTGATGAATGGAGGGTGCCAACAATTCTAAAGAAAGTTCCAACAATACAAACTCAAACAGAGGAAAAAATAGTCCCTGTGCAATAGACAGGAGGAAATAGTTCCAGCAAGAAGAAGAAGACAACACAAGGTCCAGTGGGGGGAAGCATCCCAACTTAAAAGAAACACATGACGCAGAAGCAACCATAGGGTGGTTAAAAACAGGATCCACCGTGCACTAAGAAAACACTGAGAGATACAACATAATAGGTGTGTGCATAAGAAAAAAGGATAGAGACACAAGGTATACCTATGGAGTAAGAAATTGGGAAGGGGACAAGCATGGATACATAGGTTCTAGAGACATATGAGCCATCAGATGCCCAAAAGAAGAGAACATGGGACAAGGCAAGTGGATCCAGGAAGAAGGCAAAGGCCCATACAAGACCATCTCATACATCACTAACAACATATGATGTTGAACTAGTAGCCACAACAATTGAAGATCAACTGTCAGAGGTTTGGGAGAATGTCGAGAAGCATAGGGATTCAATTTTTGAGTAGGTGCAGGAGGTAAAACCTGTGTTGAAAAAATTAAATATCAGGGCACAGAAGTAACAAGAAGACACACCAGCGAAGACTATGAAAGGAGAGCCATGAGGGGAAACAATCTAGATCACGATGCAGGGGAGAAAAAAATTCATTATAACACCAAATATGATGTATACTGACAAAGAGATAGCACATAAGCCCCTAAAGGAGATAGAGACATTGGACTTGGCGTTTCCTAACATCCCGACAAAGGCATTGTAAAAATTACATATTAGTGTCTCGCAGGAAATTCAGTTCAGGGAAAGGTTAGATGCAAAAAATCTACAGATATCCTAGGAAGAGAACATCTCATTGAAGGAAGCAATTAGCCAAGAGGGTCAGGAGAAGAATATAGCACAACAGAAATTGGAAGATATGGAGAAATACATTGGTGCAGTATTCCAAACCATCCTAGACAACAAATATTCAGAGCAAGTATCTTCTGAGGACAAGATGAGGAAAATAGTGCAGGCCTTGGAGAAGTACAAGGACCAAATAAAGGATTTGGAGGAGTGTGCAGTACCCACTACTCCTTCAGAAGTAAGAACCCAATGAAAGAAAGACACAAGGGAATCTACGAAGAATATAGCTAGACTATACATAGGATGACAGAGCTATTAGAGAAAAGTAGCCAACTGTGGACACCATTATAGGAATATGGAAGCTTGCAGGATCTGCAAGGAAAGGAGGATAGGGTCCACACATGAATGGTAGACTTGAAACAAAGATAAAAGACAATGTCACTACCAGAAAATATTAATACAACTGTACAAATGAAAAGTCTGTAGTCAGAAGAAAAGGTAGTATTGGTAGAAAAGATTGCAAGGTAGGCTCAGTTGGAGCCTCTTTAGGGAAAGGCTGAACAATTGGTCATGGATATCGATGCAGAAAAATCAAGGGTAGAGTAGATAGGCTTGGAGGGAGGAGAAATATTGAAACCTCCAGTCACTGTGCAGATGGTAGAAGCAATGGCGGAGAAGAGATACCAGGTTTAGGAGCAATGCCAACAAGAAACACAGATGTATGAAGCCTTAGCAAAGAAAGTGAAAGATGCAGGAGTCAGTGAGTGACTCGGGACAGGTCATAATGTCAGTGTTGGGGGCCTGTTGGCGCAGGCCAATTTTGGAAGAAAATAAAGGAAGTTTGAAAAAATCAAGGCATCACTGGAAAATAAGGAGCACGCCGAAAATAGAGGAAAAGAAGCACCGGAAATAGAGGAAAACCAACAACGAGGAAAAGTAGTTAAATAGTGGACAAACTACTACAAATCCATTAGAAAGTGGACAAGCGCCAACTTAGAGAATGGTTGGATCGTGGACTAGCCAAGATTATGTTTGTAGAAAGTGTATAAACCTAATATGCTTAGGGTTAGGGTTTTTTTAAGGGATTTTTCCCATGTTTTGTATAAGTATAATGTATTAGGACTGTGGAAGGAGTTAGTCAGTTAGGAAGTCAGATGGTCGATTTCTTAGAAGTTCTCAGTTTTTTTAGGACTATTGCGATCTGTGGAGATCGACTGTAATGGAGGAAGAAATGTATAGTGCGTAGCACTAGATTTTTCATGAAGAATAATAAAGAGTTGAAGAAACTCATATTTGTGGATGTATCCCCAAGAGGGGGTGAACCACGATATATCTAGGTTATGCGTGTATGTGTGCAATTTTTTTGATTATATTTTCTTTAATGAGTTTATGTTGAACAGGTTTAATGATAAAAGACTAAGTACTGTGCACTAAGGATAAACTAATGGACTCTGTATAACAACACTAATGAACAAATTCCATAGTTAGTATGAAGATATAATATTATGTTATAGTAAAAGAATATATGTCATTTGGTATATGCTGGTATAATGGTTCATGGAATCTGATTGGAGTGGTGTGTCACTGATCAACACTAGGATCCTTCTAGGGTAACATCATTAAGGGATATTCAAGGGATAATAGTTGATTAAATCTAATTCCCATGAGGGAGAAGTATATCCCATCACATGGTTGCAGACACATGATTCCTGCGACCACCCATTGAATCCATCTCGAGTGAGACTGCGTAGTGCACTTTGTGAGTTGTGTTGTCTTTTGGTATGCAGAAGGCCCAATGGTCGAAGGGTTGTTGGTAATCCTATAGTTAGAACCTGTGTCAACCCATAATAGCCAGCCTTATAGCTTTATCATCTCACCTATTTCACAATACATACATTATTTGTGAGATATCATTACAACAATTACAATTAGAAATATTTTAAATCTACTTCCCATAGATTTCAAGTTTCACTTTTCCATTTTCAAATATGTTCCATAAATGAACTCAGATCCAAAAAGAACGATATATCCTTCTCATGAAAATTTGGCTTTTGGAAATAGGAGGTATAGGTCTTCTTCATGGACTTATAGTGATTCCATATTCAAGACCATTTAACCTACAATTTCTCAACCTTGCTTCATCCAAATAGGTTGTTAGTATCTTGTACACATTATACTTCCATTGCATAGTTACAATGGCTTACAATGTGATATTAAATTGTACATACTAAAAATTAAATGACTTATAGCTATCATTCATACAAAATAGAAGGAAATTACCATTCCTTACATCTTCATTATTTCAACATAGCAAGTTTTTCATCATGCCATCACACAAAATTACACCAATGTGACAATACCTATGGACAGATTTTTAGAATGCATCCTTGCATTGACTATGTAACATCATATATTTCTGTTGTCTACTCCATCATATTGGGTTGTAAACTCAACCAACATCCCACGACATAACAAATCTTTATTGACATTCATTATCACAGTATGAGCGTCTCATGTCTTTAGTTGATCATGACCTCAAATCAACATAACACAATCATGAAGTCAAAGTTTTCATACATTCATACATGCATCAAAATTATGCGATATTAAATGCCTCCACCTTTACACATCAATTCAAATATTATAATTTAACTGAGGAAATTATTACCTCAATTATGTTCAGAATTTATGCACCATAAGCAGCTAAATACATAATTTCACAATTGTTATTAATTACTTGATGCTACCTGATTAGATGGTATTTTTATAAGATTTCAGGCTCCCTTCACAAATTTCTTGATCAATATTCCTACAATTCTCTTTGTTCTCATATGGATTCCTTTCATTTTGCAACAACAACTTAGTCAACATCTCCAACCATGCTATGCACATTTTCCTGGATATGAGATCCATGGGTGATCATATTTAATTATCATAGTACACTATTGCATATACATATACATCACGAGACTCACTCAAAGTCTAGAATCATTCCTCATGCATATAAAAACATGTCCACATGCACAATTTCACTTTTATGTGCATTAAGCATTTGTCATCAAAATGCCTACACATTTCTATATTTACCATGATCATTTCATATTAATTCAATTCAGTTACTCAATTCATCCGACATTTTCCTTGGCTTGATGTAGCTATTTTTGGATAAATCTAGATCCTTGCAATGTTGTGCCTTGTTGTTCCTTACTTGGAACATTTTATAGCCAAGTCTCTTCTTTTTATATATATTTATAGCCAATACACCTTATTGGATACCACCATCACATAGGTAGTAAATAATAATCATAAATATATCACACCTAATTACTTTAAGGTCACATGCCATATTAGCATGCAAATTTCATACATGTATGGTTGCCAACAACCTTTTTGATATTACCTTATTAGTGGTGCTTCATGGGGAATCACAAGGTCCCTTCATCAATAATTCATTAACTAGGGATGATTTTAGGGGCTAAATTTCACTCATGGGCTAATTTTCCATGGTTTTTCCAAAAACGAGATTCACTATTTTAAAAATGATTCACCCAAATTCTATAGGATAAATTATTTTACCTTAAAAATCGCCAAAAGTTTATAAAAACTATATAAAATACTTATAAATTTGAATATTTTTACAAAAAATCACCAATAATTTATACTTAGCATATGAAGGATTAGTAAGATTCGCCAAGGTTTCTAAATTTTAAAATAAATTTCCATATTTTTTTAACTCTGGCCTATGCATGAAATTATCCACTGTTAGCAATGGTCTCCTCAAAAACTACAATATTTCCTACACCCAACATGCATCATCACTTTCATATCACCTGTTATGACAATTAGTATCAGTAACACAAAGTTCGAGGTTTCTTTTTTCAGTCACATGAATTTCTCATGTTGTCTATTTGCTTAGAATTTGGGATCTCCCACAACTCGCAACACTCTCCAACATCCTTTTAATTCCTCTCTAGTTTGGTCTCTGAGTGTTTTATGTCTTCGTTTTCTCTCCCCCATGCATCCTTTTCCTTATTTCCCCCGAGAAGGTTCTGGATATGTTCTCCTCTTCCTTATGTTAGAAGGAACTCGTGGGTCAACTTTGGAAATTGAGATGGGTAGTTTATGTCCCCTGGATGGAAGTATTCAACTTCCCATCTAGACCTCCATATATGTATTCATTGTAGGTGGTTGGTTGTTCAACTACCATCCCCTCTCATTAACCGATTTGTTTTGAATTTAGGAAAAAAGAGGGAATTAATTGATTACTCCCCAAAATAGTTCAACAAGGTGACCTGGGATCTCTACTATGATGAGCCCCTTCTATACCCCTTCACTAATACCTCTTATAGTATCATGTATATTACTAGTGCTCCACCCTTCATTCAGCAAGTTGTCTCTCTTTATTAAATTTTTTATAGATTTACAATGTTTAGATTACCATGGCATGGTAATAATTTCTCCATGCTGAGATAAAACCACTACTAATCATAATTAATTACAGTTAATCATGGGATAAAAACTGGGGTGTTATAATACCTCAACAAATGGATGAAATAAGAGGAAAGAGAACTATGTTTTAACTGTGACAATAGGTATAGTAAGGGGAATAAATGCAACGAGAGGAAATTATTCTATATAGTTTGTGAAGAGGAAGAAAGTGAAGAATTGGAATCGTCACAAGATTTGGAATTGGAAGAGACTAATCTAACAATATCTTGTCACCATTATAACTCCTCAAATTCTTCAGATAGAAGGATATATCAAAAAGAAAAATGTAATAGTGTCGATTGATTCTAGTTGTACCCATAACTTCATTAACTATAAATTAGAGAAACT
>JZKD02S1944126.1:2053967-2064786 GCA_000966675.3 Picea glauca | reverse complement strand
AGCATGTTTCAGCATCTGTTCTTCATAAACAATCGATTGCCATCAATGACAACCTTGATCATCTGCGCCTTGATCATCTGCGTCATCTCTGTTGTAGCCATATTTCCAACACAATCGAAGTGTGAAGTCTACCTATTCTGGATTGATAAATACTACACCGATATACCTATCCTACAGTCACAGATTAAAGATATCACCGATCAGGTCGGTGCCTTAACAAATGAAAATCATAGGCTTGAGTCTGTCATTCAAAGAAAAGGGAAACATATGAAGCCTATAGGGAATGTGATATTAAAAGACGTTGAGACTGCAACAACAATAATAAATTCTGAGATCATCTGATATGATTTGATTTTACAATTTGAGGTATGATTTCATTTATCTTAAAATAGGTTTATTTATTAAATAAATTAGATTATTTTATTCATTCAATAAATTGGATTTCATTACTAAAATAACTAGCTACAAAATCAACAGATTCTGTATCCAGTTATTCTAATTCGAAATTTGCAAATTAATGGTTAAATATATATCTAAGTCTCTCTATTTTTTCTTTTCTTTTCAGGATATCTAGGAGTTCATGGTTACCAAGTGATTTGAAGCATTTATGAGGCTTGTTATCCATATCTATGATAAATTTTTGTATAAACATAAATGGACTTTTTTTTTTATCTTTAGAAGATTTAGTAAGATCTGGGTGGTTATATCCCCCTTTTATTTTTTTAATCAATATCTGATCTCAGAGGATGAGACAGTTACCTTTCTTAAGGCTTTAAAAACTCATTATTTTTTGTAATGGGACATCTTGTCCTGGGGCTAATTGTGGGTAGATTATACATGAATTTGGACAGAACACATGTTTACATTTCTGCTTTAGCTATATGTAAATATTGTTGTTGTCTATGGTTTGTTTATCTTGATAATTCTATAATTGTCGATAGCTTTCATCTTCATAGATTATTATGTCATCAAGATAATTTCTTTCATACAATCCACAATTTTATGCTTTAGTTATATAAAAATAGTGATTGATTGTTCAATTCAAATATTAAGGTTTATCTTAATCTTATTGAATGATTAAAAATAGGTCGTTACTGTCAGATTTATCTTATGTGTAATTACTTGCAGTCACAAATATCAAAATTATTGTTTGCATCGTATCATTCTATGATTAAAATATAGCAGTCAATATACTGTCTGGCATTTATTCCAAATAGCATGAAAGAGCACTACAGATTTATCTCATGGATAGACTGGATGGACAATTCATGATCATACAGACGTCAGATGCATGCTCTTCAAGTCATTAATAGGTTAGTTTGTTCCTTTTATTTGCTTGTTCATTTTAGAAAATCTTATATGTGGTTTGGTTTTCACTGTCTACATATTCTGTTTCCATAGTATTTTGATATTTAATCTTATAGATGCATAGAGATAAAAATCAAACCAAAAAGAAATAGTTCATTTTTCTTTCTTTATCTACTTTCATCAAAAGAGCCATTTTTACATTGATTTTTGTGAGTTCAGATTAAAACTCATAAGTTGTATAACATGCATATAAATTAGACAAACAATTATGTGTGTAAATATTATTTAAAATAAGTTGTATATTTATATATATGTGCATATATATAACAATGATTAGTAATTAGTGAGTTATTTTGTTTCTTTTATTTATTTATTTGTTTCTTTTAGGACTTTAGATTGGCCAACAAAACTTTTAAACCCGTCAGAGTGAGTCAATCCAAATGGCTTGGGTTAATTAGACAACCCCAGACCGGACTCGCTCTTCCAATTGACAGATGGTCAATTTCACTCGTCAACAAGGTCTTAAGACTTATGTTCAAAATTTGGTGTCTAACTATTTGGTTTTCCAACAGAATAAGGAAGACACAATCAACACCCTAGGTCTCCTACAACCATTATCCATAGAAATTAAACATTGGGAAGACGTATCATGGATTTTATTATAGATCTACCAAAGTTGTAAGGAAATAATGTCATCATGGTAGTGGTAGATTGACACACAAATTATGCTCATTTTTCTCTCTTTATCATCCTTTTAAATAAAGTACAGTAGCTACAACATTGATCGAAATAGTCCAGAAGCTACACGAAATCCCTAAGATTATTGTAAGTGATAGAGATCTAGTATTCACTAGTAATTTTCTGACTAATATACTTTCTTTATTGGGTAATCAATTTCCTAACAACTCCTCTTACCATCCTCATTTCAATGGGAAAAATAAGATTGTGAATAAATTCCTAGAAGAGTATCTTAATTTCTTTTCATCTAATAAACAAATACAACGGGTCAAGTGGTTTCCCTAGGAATATTGGTGGTATATAACATCCTTCCATACTTCGTAAAAAATTTCCCCATTTATGGAACTTTATGGATATAGTTCTTCATCCATCACATCATCCTTGACAGGGAAAGTGAAGATTCAAGTAGTGGAGGACCACATAGAGAAACAACAAGAGGTTCTCCAACTATTGAAGGGTAACTTGGATATAGCACAAAATAATATGAAACAATGTATATCAACATTGTGGTGAAAGGGAATTTGAAGTTGGGGATTGAGTATTTATAATGTTACAACCATACAAATAGATATCCCTCAAGCAACAAGAAAAGGACAACAATTAGCACCCAAGTACTATGGTCCCTATAAGGTGTTGCAGAGGACTGGAAGTATGGATTGTGTTGGCATAGGGGCAAACCCAAGGTTCAACACTACAACAACGCACCAACAAAACCCTAACTACTGTCCCTTTTAGAAACACCTGTGAAGCAGATGAATTCTAACCCAAGGTAGAGGCAGGGGTGGTTTCAGGACTCCAGTGTCTACAACCTTAGCTGGGACACAAATATGTGACTGTAACACCTTAACAGGGCACTTACCAGTTATATTTCATCAATATCCAGTCTTAGTTTACAATGCAGTTAAACCCTAATTACAGATCATTTCAATATTCAACTAGATATAGTCTCTAGCAGCACTTAGCATGACGAAAATGATAATATCTAGCAGATTCAAGCACTAAGCACAAAATTCACACAGGTCAGATTCAACATTTACTCTCATTATTAGGAACAAAGAAACAACAGATCTACCTATCATTCATCTATCAAAGCACTAAGAAAATTAACATATAAGCACATCAATACATCGCACAAAGAAAAGAAACACATCATGTACGTGGTTCACCCCCACCCTGGGTCTACGTCCACCAAATATTTGTATTCTTTATTAGATTCTTCAATCAGTTACATGCACAGGGGCACAAAAGCCCTACTTCATAGAGGAAAAGAGATCTGTGCACCTCACTAGATCCTCCTTCCCCGGGCTAGGTTACAACACTAAGCCTCTTCTTAATCTCTTACACTCACTTGCACTGAGCTCTAAAAGCCTCATACAATATGAAAAAAATCAATCTCCACTCAACACTTAGAACTTTCGATCACATAGATCAAACTCTAGCACATAACACACCAACCTCTTCTTACATTGCCTAGCTACTTATTTATACATTACAAAATAGGCCCAAGCATGGGTAAACCCATGGTCCAACATCCCCATACCCATTACATAATCATGAATCCCAAAAAGGGCCCTAAAAGGGGCAGGGATCCTATGATAATCGCTTCGGCTTTCACTCCACCTTTGACAGCATGTCGAAGTCCCAAAAATAGGTCAAACCTAACCAAGGATCCTCAAAACTTGGTCAAGGGCCAACATGCCCCCAAAAGTCACCTATGACTCATCCCAAGTCAGACTGATATGGATAAGTTTGCCTCAATATCCTCGAGTTTGGCTCGAGCTCCTTCGACTTGTTGTTGTGCTATGACCTCGGTTTCAATGAACTCTTGTATGATTTCTTTGTTGATAGGTGCCTCTAGGTGTTGTTCAGCTACAACGACGACTTGCTCTAGTTCTTCTCCTTGGTCTTCGATCTCTATGAACAGTTGGTAATCCTCATCCTCTACAGGTTGGAGCCTCTAAGTCACTTCCATGAATTTACTCTGAATGGTGTGGACTTGCTGTTGGGTAGTGTGCTACTCTTGGGATCGCTTAATCCTTTCAACAACTGACAGGAGCTTCAATTGCGCTTGTATTGTTTCTTCTTGATACTTCACCTCTTGGAGCTGTGACTCCAGTGTCTTCAGTTCTGGATTCTCAGTGAGTCGCTCGTACGTCTGGGCACTGGGATCACTCAATTGCTTACATTCCATGGCGAGGGTCTTTATTCTCTCAACTGTGCTTCGAGCAGTTGCATATATTTGATCCCTCACATCCTGCGGAGTGTCGGGCACTGTGCAGATCTCAAAGTATTCTATTCGTTGTTGTAGTTGTTGTATAGAATTTGTGACATTATCTACTTGATGCGTGACTTGGTCTTCTACCTGTGGCTCTAATCCTATCATAGAGTGAAGTGCTCTGTTGACCTCTTATTTCACATCGAGTTTCTTTGCGAGCAACTATTCTTTTTCTTGTTGCATCTTTGTTTTCTCATTTTCAAACTTCATTTGGAGAGAAACCTTCTCCTTTTCTGCAAGTCGACATTGTTCTACGAGTACTCCTTGCACTTTATTCAAGGCCTGGGTGGCTTGTTATGTTTCTTCTTGTGCTCGACGAAGGCGAGCTTCGGTTGCATCTGGTAGTTGGCGGAGTTGGGCTGTCTCATCTCCCAACTCTAGTTCTCCTTATGGTAGGGGTGCAGTGGACACTGTGAGACTGGACTGAAGGGCCTGCTATACCCCTCAGAGTTCGACCTAAACTCTTTCATACATTTCCTCCTGCTTGGCTTCTTGTTTCTCCACGATTTCCTGTGAGGCATCATTTAGGGCTGCTATGATGACGTAAAAATCATGAGTAGTGAGTATAGTTTGCATCTTGGTCATGGTGGTTCTGGATTTCTTCCAGGAAGAAGGTTTCAGGGAAGAAACCTTCCTCTTATTTAGGGGATCGATCTCATCTCTAGGTGTTGTTACTTCACCTTGTTTCAGTTCAGCTCCTTTTCCATTTATCTCTTCTACTTTGTCCTCACCCCCTGGGTCAGGTGATACTGAAGTAGTCTTGCCTAAGGTGCTACTTAAGTATTTGACCACTTCAGTCTTCTTTGTTCTTCTAAGTCCGGGTGTATCATGTTCTTTGTGCATGGTCTTTGGGCTGTTAGGGTCAGACATATTTGTAGGGGCTGTAGGAATAAGGAGGTCTGACGACCAGTCCCTAGTGATGTCCTCAAGGTCCTCTTCCGTGAGCTTGTCGTACGACTGGAGCTCCTCTTTATGCTCGTTTCCTCGTGCTGTAATGTAGATTAAGTGTTGATCTGTGCAGAACTTCGTCAAGGGTCGGAACCTCTGCAGGGTTTTTAGATTCATGTGAGGTTCAACTTTGATGGATTTCTTCAACTGGAGATAGTATGTGTGAAAAACAATGTTTGACTTCCATTGTTTTCTCATATCGCTCAAGTACCAGAGTGTGGTGAACTTCATAGCAAGCAGCTCAAGCAGATCGATGTCCAGGAAGGTCACACCTTCCAGCATATCCAAAGAAAAAAATGAAATGAGGATCAGGAGCCAGATAAAATGGAATTCATAGCCCTGATCCTATGCTTCACGGTAGTCCAGTTCAAGATGATTAACTAGGTACTTTTCCTAGTTCATCTGTAGACCTTCCACGCACTTCCCTGCAAGGTCAACGACAAATCCTCTGACCTATGTGGGTCGGTTCTTTTGTACTATCTTCCCTACAATTAACTGAGATGCTAGGCAAACTGTGCCATTCTGGATGGAGGATACCTTGTAGCCTCGCATCCCCTTCTCAACATAACTATATGTATTGTTAATCTTCTATTCTAGTGTGCGATCAGTGGATTTTCCTGGATAGAAGTCCTGTGGATCAGGTCCTTGCATACTCAATCCTATGATCCTATGGATCAACGTCGGGTCAACTATTATACGGAGGTCAAGCCATAAGTAGCCGCCATGGTAACATGAATGGAGCATCTTGACACAGGTGTTAACTTCCTGGTTCCTTCCAAAGTGTGGGATTTTCATTACACTCAGTAGGGTGGACTGCGCGAGGTTCATCATCCATGGCTGGGGGATTATCTTCGAATTCTTCCCCTTCTTCCTGGTCAAGTATTTATATGGGGCGAGCATGTTATGGTTCTTGAAATCTTCGAGGTTTAATTCGCTGAAATTCAACGTTGTGATCTTATCTTGTTGTTCTCTTACTGCATGTATCCCCTTCGGGAGGTACGCAGTAACCATGGTGTACTCAAAATCTCTTGGCACACTATATTGAATGACCACATCGGCTAGAGGTGGGATGTAATAGAGCAATATGGTCGGGATCAACTTCACATTTGCTAGGTCATCTTTGTGCTTGGTTCTCATTTTTCTGACGACTCGGGATGGTCTAGATCTATGAGTGGTCGACAAAGAGGCTTGCACTCCTCTCATCGAGGATGCTTGAATACTTGCAGACATTACTTTCTCGGCTATGAGATCAATGATAACTTCTTCGACGATTTTCTCCATGATGTTGATCTCGTCTGACATACACGCTTAGATCATATGGATGAATGAGTGCGTAAAACAATAGAACTGGTGTCGATATTACTAATCACAACGTTGTAGTAATGATTTCTCTTCGATACAATTCGCAAAAGTGTTCTCGGTGCAAAGTTCGATGAAATAAGTAGACAACAATGTAACGGATCTTTCCAACAGACAAGAGACCTTCACTAATTTAGCTATGTGTGTTATGGCATGGTCTCAATGGTCTAGTGGTGATATTTCAGACCATAAATGCCTTTCTACCCATTTAGGGTATTTTTCTAATAGTTATGTTGTTCCCAACGACTATATTGCTTCATCATGGAGAAGTTCCATGTGACGTTGTTCTAATATCCCGACGAAGTTCTAGTTTTGTAAATTTTCCCTTTGCGAAGTTCGTTCTGGAATGTTTTCTAACTTTTCGATCTTTTCTCTCTTATTTTTGAGCTTTCGAGCCTTCTTTCCAGTGAGATTCATCTCGTTATTCCTCTTCCCATTATGATTCTTGTCTTATTTTGGCATAGTAAATTCACGCTGTTGAGATTCTTTCGTAGGGTGCACGGGTAATACTTCTTCTCTAGCTGGGGTAGATTCTCTACTCTCCTGTACCTCGTGTGTCCTTCCAACTTCGACATCCAAGTCTCCGGTCCTAAGTATATTTGATCTATTCTCCTGTTCTTCAATCATCTATGTGATCCTTCTAGTCATGAAATATTTCAACTCTTGCTTCTTCTTCTCTAAGAATTTTTCTTCTTTCCTTCTATTTTGGTCCTTCTCAATCCAAGGTTTTCCTAGTAACATAATAAATGGATCATTGTTCTCAATAAATTTAACAACCTCAAAATATTCCTCTGTCGAAGTTCCATGAGCACTCATAGATATCTAGGTAAGTCTTCCACATAGGTTTATCATTTTTCTTCTAAATAATCCTATTCCTCTCAATGAAGGAATCAAAGCAGGCTCCCCTAAAAGTTCCCAAGTTCTCTTTGTCATGATATTCACCTGTGTTTCCTCATCCAAAATATAGCCAATGTCGAAGTCTCAATGCACTCTTTTTCTTTGAATATCTCTAATAAGATGACATGTTGGTGGTCATTCAAGGTTTCTTTCATCTATAGCAATACTTTTTCTAATTCTTTATGGGGTTCTGCCATAATCTCAGTTTCTAGATCTGCCTTAGGGTTTTCTTGGTTCATATTCATTCTTTCAAATTTAGCAATCATTATAGGGAAATCTAATACTTCATGGTCCATAGCTCTACAACAAAGACAACTAGATCTTCTATGAGGGCATTCCCTAGACAGATGTCTCGGTCTTCTGCAACTGTAACAAAGGGTTAATCCTCGTTTTCTTTTAAATGATCCCCAACCTTTCCTGTACTGCGCACTAGGATCATAGTAGATAACCTGCAAAAAATCCTTTCTAGGATCCTGCATCCATTTTTTAGTCCAAACATTCTCTCTGTGCATAGGTATAACATATCTCTCACTATTCTTATCAGATCTACTCATACCAAATTTTCTTTCTTCTATCAGTTCACTAGTTTTCAAGCTAGGACAAATCTTATCAAACATACCTAGATCCATACTCTATAAACAAAAATTTCCACTAATCTTATCTTCAGCAAAGCACAAAGCTTCCAGATCTAAAACTTTTCACTATTCTTACCTCTATCAGAGCACAAAGCATTCAAATCTTACCTCTTTTATTCAGATCAGACTTCTTTTCTTAGCACAGAGCTTCACAGATTGAGTAGAATACTGTGCACTAGAGAGACATATCTACGCACAAAGATTTCACAATTTCAGGTCAGATCTTCGCACAAAGATTATTTTTCCTCAGTTCCTAGTAATCACAGTTTCAGTCCCGGCAACAGAACCATTTGTTGGCATAGGGGTAGACCCAGGGTTCAATGCTACAACAACGCACCAAGAAAACCTTAAATACTAGCCCTTTCAGCAACACCTGTGAAGCAGATGAAGTCTCACCCGAGGTAGAGGCAGGGGTGGTTGCAGGATTCCAGTGTATGCAACCTTAGCTGGGACACAGATATGTGATTGTAACACCTTAACAGGGAACTTAGAAGTTATAGTTCATCAATATCCAATCTTAGTTTACAGCGTAGTCAAACTCTAATTACATATCATTGCAGTATTCAACCAGATCTAGCATCTAGCAACACTTACCACGATGAAACTGATCATATCTAGTAGAAAAATGAACTAAGCACAACATTCACACAGGTGAGATCCAACATTTACTCTCATTATTAGGCACAAAGCAACAACATATCTACCTATCATTCATCTATATCAAAGCACTAAGTAAATTAACATATAAGAATATCAGTACATCACACAAAGAAGAGAAACATAACATGTATGTGGCTCACCCCCACCCTGGGGCTATGTCCACCAACTCTTCGTCTTCTTTATTATCTTCTTCAATCAGTTACATGCATAGAGCCACAAAAACCCTACTCTGCATAGGACATGAGATATGATCACCTCGCTAGATCCTCCTTCCCCAAACTAGGTTACAACACTAAGCCTCTTCTCAATCTCTTACACTCACTTGCACTGAGCTCTGTAAGCCTCATACAATATGCACAAAAGCAATCTCCACTCAACACTTATCACTTTCGATCACATAGATCGAACTCTAGCACTTAGCACACCAGCCTCTTCTTACATCGCCTAGCTACTTATTTATACATTACAAAATAGGCCTAAGCATGGGTAAACCCATGGGCCAACATACCCATACCCATTACATAATCCCGAATCCTAAAAAGATCCCTAAAAGGGTCCGAGATCCTACGCTCCACCTTCGACAGCCTATCGAAGTCCCAAAAATAGGTCAAACCTGACCAAGGATCCTCAAAACTTGGTCAAGGGCCAACAAATTACAAATTGGATTTTCTCTATATTCATGTGTGCATCCAATATTCCATGCATCTTACTTAAGGAAGGTAATTGGTGACAACATAATAGTTCAAACTAATTTATGAGAGATTGATGAAGAACGGAAAATTGTATTAGAAATAGAAACAATCCTTGAAATCAGGATCAAGCAACTATGAAATCAAGAAATCACTAAGTAACTCATCAAGTGGAAGAATATATGAGTAGAAGATATGACATGGGAAGACGAGTTATTCATGCATAAAAATCTACAACCAATCAAGTGTTGAGGAAACACTTGTTTGAAATGGATGAGCATGTTAGGCTCTAAATGTTGAATTTTTCTATTATTATGTAACTGATGTTTTTCTTAATGGTTAGCTAGACCCTTTAACTGTAATTGTACTCTTTGTATCTTATATATACCAAGGAGACCCAGTTTTAGTGAGCATATCATCTTGTGCATTTTTTATATTATAAAAATATATTCCCTTCTCAAATAAGCTTCTCATTCATTATTCTATCTTATTCTTAAGGCATGTAGTTACTTCTCTTTCTATTTTTATACTATTTTGGTGTTTTTTTCCTAACAAGTATACTATGATATG
This sequence comes from Picea glauca, assembly GCA_000966675.3. Lineage (NCBI taxonomy): Eukaryota > Viridiplantae > Streptophyta > Pinopsida > Pinales > Pinaceae > Picea > Picea glauca. Next base: position 2,054,707 of record JZKD02S1944126.1, on the reverse strand, counting down.
ATCATGAGGGGGGAATATATGGGGTTAAATATATATCATATGACCCAAAGGGGGGTATATATGGGGTCAAATATATATGTAATGGGGTTGTAAGTTTTAAACCTATGAAGTAAAGCAATGCATATAGATTCTTAAGCAATACATAAATTAATCAATGGCTCATACACAGAGTACACAAAGATTTTGTACCGGAAACCCTCAATCGGGAAAACCTTTCTTATTTTCATTATATTGAATTTCACCATTTTCCATACAATATATACAATGTTTTTAGGTATTCTATAGATACCAAAACCCTAATCCATTAATCCAGGATTAATTTACAAATCCGCTAAAAATAGCAAAAAAACGCCCCCCAAAAAAATTCGAGGCGCTGCGCGTAACCAAGGGGGGCATACCTTCCCCCCCCCCCTGGGACCCCCCTAGGAAAGCACCCGACGAACATGGCCCGTGAAATTTTCATATCTGACGCGTCCACACACACACACACATGCAAAGAATATAACACATACCCAACATTCTCCCACTTGTTGTTTTATTTGCATCCAGAGGTCCAAGGGATTATATAGTCAACAATCCAGGGTAGCAATGCCCATTGTTACTCTACACCAGGAGAACTTTTCTATGCTCACAGAATTTGTCAATGAATCTGCAACATTCTTCAAAGTGTCAACCTTTTCCAGTAACACCTTCTTTTCCTCAACCATGTCTCTCACAAAGTGATACTGAACATCAATATG